>JAQGAU010003993.1:0-12279 GCA_034698045.1 Paramacrobiotus richtersi
CGGGCAGCATATATCAGAGATTCTTTGGCTGCAGGATAACCTTTCACTGAATCGGTAAACAGCTGTAAAGATCACAACGCATTATCTCTATTGGCGCATGGCTATGGCTCTGCAGTCAAATTCCAACGTATATGGAAAAGTTTAAAAAGCTTTGTGGTTCGATTGTCAGCTGCGAAGAAGTTGTAATAGGCCATGACTTCATCCGCCAGAGCATAATCTAGTTCTGAACACTTGGAACCAGCTCCGCTTGGCAACAGCTGGTGCGCTACGATGTTTCTAATCGTAGGCCAAGTTATCGGCATCGTCGGGTCAAACAGATCTCGATTTGCTACTAAAGGATACTCGTCGTCGGAAACTGGGTACTTCGACCCAGGCTAAATAAAGCATAGGTTACATTTTTTAGCATATCTACAGTAGTACAGAGAGCGTTCTCGCCAAGTTGAAACACTTTTTTCGACATCTTACAGATCCCCAGCCGTTTCATATTTTCAAATCTCTAGACCTTCGTTGTGTAGCCCATCTTATTGGCAAACTACTTGATCAATTTGATCAGGATGCGTGAAAGCTCTGAATTACTACGAATTTTTAAATCAAGGACACCAGCAAACTCATGTTGCCGGGAAGCAATAGTTTCGCAACGGTCGTTTCTGAATGAATATTTGTGAACAGCCACAGTGCTGAATAATCGACTTTGACCAACACAGAAAATGTCGGCAGGGTACTGTGCCACGTAAATTTCGTATCTGTTGGTCTCTGGAACGCCGGTCTTGTTGTGTGTTACAGACGAAAGGTCAGCGGGACGCTCCCCCAACCACTTGGGAGTTCTTCTAAGGCTCCCAGAGACCCCGTATGGTTTGTTTCACTTTTCAACACACAGACATAGTCATCAGAGAGCCCTGAATGCGGTCAAATAAGTTTCATAAGTAATCCGACGATTCACCAAACACGACTGACAAGTTGAGAAAATGGCCGTCTGAACTCGGTCCGAGATTTTTTTAAACATTTTCAAAAAATCATTTTTAAGCCACGCCTGTTTCGTTCTCAGTATCGTTAATTTAGGCAAATACCTTACCATTTATCATTGAAATAAAAAATGATAAACCTTTACTTCACTGATTTGGGTATTTCTGGCGCTATTTAGAAGAAAAATTCTTGTTTTAAGGTCAGGCGCGGGTGCTCCTGGCGCGACACTCCCAGCCGCATCCCGTTATCCCCAATCCTAAGTTTGCTGATTCGAGCCAACAAATTATTAGTAGCTAAAGAACTTCACAAAACAAAGAAACGAAGTATTTGCAATAGGAAACGTTTTGGAGAGCTTCTACGGAAGTGTTTCAACTTGGCGAGAACGGGCTCTGTATACCCAGTTTTAGGCGAAAATCTTCAAGAGAACCGAAAAGCACGCAATAAAGAAGGCAACAGACATACAGGCAATAAGAGCTGCTGCCTGAGGTCGCTTACTAGAGACCCGTCTGGCTTCCTCTGCCAGCAGTAACTTTTCGCTTTCCAAAACCAGTGGGCCCTCACGACTGCCCATCCACTCCACAAAGTCCGTAACAATCGCCGGATTCTCCATCAACAACCTGATCATCCACTGTTTCTGCTGATCCGCATCCGCACACTTTAGCGCCTCCGTCATCTCCTTTACCGCCGCTGTCATGCCCTTTCCCTTGTGTCCGCTCGCAGCCGACCCGGTGCCCTTTCCAACCCTTGGTTGTCCACTCTGTGACGTTGGATCGTTACGGAGTGTTCGCTGTAACTCCATTCTCCGGTGGATCACCACATTCGACTGGATGATGCGGATCTCTGCCTCAATGAGTTGGACGTATTCCTTTAGCGACTTTGACTGCTCGTACAGTTCCGCCTCCGCTTTGCAAGCGTAGGCGGTGAGCGGATCCTTCAAGTCCGGTGGGTACCAATACGGAATAAGGGCCTCCACACTGCAAGTACACATCGAGTATCAATGAACAGCTGGAAATTCTAATATGAAAACAGCGAACACGTGTAAAATAAATTTTCATGAACACTACACAAATGATATCAATAACAAAAAACGAAATTTGCTACAGTTAACTAGTAATTTAACCCTCCTCTTCAGCGTTTATTCACAGCTTACAGTTTGCCTATCTGGTCACTGCGCAGCGATACAGCAGCACTCGCGTCATCGGCCACGGCCATCTCGGCATGCCAGCGTTTGGCGGCAACCATGTTGGGTGTGAAGGGCGTCTTATCGACCTGGGCCGGAGAGAAAATGTCGCAGCCAGCTTGGATTGTTTTGATCATCCTCGCCTGCAGCTCCCCCAGTGGCTTCCTCCCGGGAGCTGTACTTTCCGTCGTCGACTGGTTTCGGCATGCGTCCTTTGTGTCTGCGTCCACATTCCACTCCGTTGCGATCGAATCAGCTGTAGAACATGTAGCGCTTACGCACGAAATAATTCATAAAAGCACAGAACAGTGGACTTCTTTACATGTAGTATTTTCCAAGGCGGGCGCATTTTCAAAGGGGGACATTGTGGCCTTCTCCATAGCTTGCTGCGATTTCGGACCGCTTTCCATGGTGGCAAAAATTCAAAATAACGGGCGAGTAGTTATGTACCTGATTTGGGTCGTCAAACAATGTTGTTTGCATCTGCAATAGATTAAATACTGCAGATGGTAGATTTCTAGTCGCCTGCACACGGCGTGTTTCCACTGCTCTCGGAATATGGGAGATCGGCAGAGAAAAATGTGCACAGACACTAGACAGAAGCCGAGGCGCTGGGCAGAGCAGCGTAACTGACACGGCAGCTTTTCCCTCTCACAGTCACGGCAGAATCGGGCAGACCGAGTATACCTGGATCTTGGGAGAAACACTAGCTATCTATACGGATCTTGACTAGCTACGCTAGACAGGCTCATTCAAACTGAAATGTGCACAAGTTCAACCAGTAGCCAATGGCCGGTGTATAGCGATGAAGTTATGAACCATGAAACTGCCATGGGGCGGCTGAAAATATGTTATTTGATATCAGTTCTGTGTCTATTCAGTCTCAAAATATGGAACTGCCTGCTAGACAAAAAGCTGCAACAGGCATCTAATAATATTGTGCAATGATTTTACATGCGTAGACTGAACATCTTACAAGGCTGGTTATTTTCGCGTCGTATCTGTTTTGTTTTGCTGTATTATGATGCACTTAAATATTATCAAACGCAATTACGTTGCCTGCAGAAATAGAAACATTTCCAGCAGAAACGAGTTTCTCCTGGCAACTGCTTTATCCATAAAGGTCATTTGTAATCACAAATTTTCCAAGCATCCAAGTGACGGCTGAAATCCTTGAATAGTTACCACTTACCATAGACGTTGCATATAAGCCGTGGTTACTCATAAAAGTCGGCGCGTGTAGTTTGTAGTTTGAATTATTAGTGTAACACGGTAACACCCAAGAAACCTTTCTTACCAACTAACAGTTACAACACCCAGTTTCAGTTTAAAATCATGGAAAATGTCAAGGGAACCACAATGCACATAATAACGAAGCCAATCACCACACAGACAAGCAAAGCTGGTCCATGATGCCGCTCACTAGAAATGCGCGTTTCCTCATCGCGGAGCATTTGGACAGCGTTGCTTATAGGAATAAAAACGTCACTAGTACCGGCGCTAGTGCCTGTACCCGAAGTCGCTTTCGAGTCGAACTGCATCCCGGAAGTGGCTGTAATTATGAGAGACACTGGTAAATCAGGCTCGGGTTGACGTACAGTGTAATCCTACTTGTACTAACGTTGTAATAACTCAGGAGTTGTTATTGTTTCTTTAAAAAAACACTGCTGAGGGTTACGCTTTACAGGACACTATTTCCCCCACAACACTGGAAATTTACAATATCTCCATAAAACAAAGGAAAAGTTTCAGTTCTTGTGGTAACTCTTAACGCAATATTACCTGCACGACGTTGTGAATGTAGGCTACCGCTCTCATCCGACTCCGTGTCTATTCCAATCATGGATGGCTGTCGATTTGACGACCGTGGCCGGTTGGTTAGTATTCGCTGCAGTTCAAGTCTCCGCTCGAACTCCAGTTCCGACCGGATGATGCGGACCTCTTCGGCGATGAGTTTGGCGTATTCCTCTTGGGACTTTGACTGCTCGTACATTTCCGCTTCCACTTTGCGAGCGTAGGCGGTGCTAGGATTCTTGATGTTCGGTGGGTACCAGTACGGAATGAGGGCGTCCACACTGCAAGTTTTTTGTGAATAATATCAATGACCAGCTACAAATCGTAGAAAAGTATAAAATGGACTGTAAAGAACGCTGCAAAAAATTTCAAGTGTTAAAAATGTTAACAAAAATGGATAAAATCGAAGCAAAGCAGTAATCACTGCAGTAATCCAAATAATACTCAACGTTTATTTACAGCTTACAGTTTGCCTAAGTGATCACTGCGCAGCGATACGGCAGCAGTACTCGCGTCATCAGACGCAGCCATCTCCGCATGCCACCGCTTGGCGGCCACCAGTCTCGGTCTAAAGAGCGCCTTGTCGGCCTGAGTCGAACAGCCACTGTCGTCGGCAGCTTGCGTCTCTTTGATCGCCCTCGCGTGCGGCTCCCCCAGTGGGTTCCTCTCATGAGTAGATGACCTGTTCGCCGGCAGTTGGTTCCGCAACTCGTCCGGCGTCGCCGAATCCACATTCTGTTCCGTACCGGTCAAAACGACTGCAGAATCGGCACTGTTTACGCACGAAACATCATAAGAACGCAGAACAGTGGACTTCTTACCCATGGTCCTGGTTCCCCTCACAGGCGGAGCCGGCAGAGTGCTGTGCCCGGAAACCGATTCCATCGGTAGTGCAGGGACGGCTGGGCCATGGTTCACCTGAAATGTACAAGAAGCTGAACTGGAAAAGGGCGTTGATTTGACCGGCATTACGTCATTCCAAATATCCCAGTAAATCTGTACGACGGCTCAGCATGAGGCTACATACTGTATGTAAGCGCATTTCAACCCGGAAGTGTTTCCTATCGTCAAAGAATTCAGTTGCGACCAGTTGCGATCATCAACCAAAATGACCGAAGTGATAAGTAAATTCACCGTTTTAAGAACTATCGTCTCCAGCAAACACACACTAAGTACATATATTTTAAATAACAGGAATCAAGATAGTAATCAAGAACTATTGTAGCGTACCTTGCTTATAGTGTTGTCCCAGAATGAATTCTGCCCGAACAAGGATTCGCGGGAGGATGGCGGGACTTTCCGGAGGTCGTTAATGATCATACGGTAGTGACGGTAGTTATCAATATATGTGCTCCCATGGCCAGGAGGGATGATCCATGCTCTTTTATCATTAGATCCTCCTACGGCTTGAACGTCGATGCTAGTAGATTCACGACCTCCGGAAACGAGATTTTTAGCAGTGGAAGCACCTGACTGTGATTTTGTCGAAAAACAAACCTCGATATCTGTCCCCCTCACGACGGCGGGAACGCTTTAGCGGCCCACACACCGAGCAGTGTTCTAAGGTGCACGTTTCGCAATGGCGAAGGATTTTTCTGGTCCATGCACAGTTTGTAGCTGAATAATAATCGAAAGAAGACACGTCAGCCGGCGATGTGCAATATATTTAATACACCAGATAAAGGAAACGGAGTAAAGAAATTTAAATGTGTGATGTGGTAAAATTGATGTATTCGTGGCGCGTGACGCACGTCTAGTGCAGTAACGAAATAACTACCTCCGGGAAGGAAAGGAACAATTACAGAGCGTCGCAGGGAGAGCAGGCTAAAAAAAGTTAAACAAACTAATTCAAAAAAAACTAATTCAAAAAAATATTTGCAGCACAAAAACTACAAAAAATTCAACGTTTTCGGAAAAACAAACAAAAATGTGTAGGTGGCGGTTTATTCCGGAAGTCTGGGGCGGGGAGAATGGCAGGTTGGACGAACAACTCTGGGGTGCCACTCGCGCCCTCCCAAATATTTATATTCGCCCACAGAAATCACAATTAGGTATATTATGGACTTACAGCGCATCGCTATATGCATGTAAAACATGGCGAGGTAATTAACCATAATTCGCTGCATTTGAATTTACGCCTTACTCGGGCAGTGGTTTCCAGCTCCAGAGAATGGCTCACATGGCTCACGGAGAGGTTGATTCAGGAGAGAATTGGGACGGGCGCCAGTAAGGACGTTGGTGTCGGGCGCATTTTCAAAAGATGTTGAGGTCTGCTCCATAATCTACTGCGATTTCGGATCACTTTCCATTATGGTAACAACACGACAATGGCAAGTATAGTACAATTGCAAAATAATTGGGTAACAATTAAGTACGAGATCTGTGTCGTCAAACAAGGTTATTTACAGCTGAAAGGGATTTATTGCTGCAGATGGGAGATTTCTAGTCGCCTGCAAACAGTGCTTTTCCACTGTTCTTAAATATTAGATGTGTTATGCAGAGGCAATGGGCAGAGCAACGTAGTAAGAAACTGGAACTGCCACGGCCGCTTCTGCCTCCCAGTCACTGCATAGTGCAGAGCAGACCGAGTGTACCTGACTACCTGTAAGTACTTTGAGAGGCAGCTTCGCTACGGCTAGACCATAGCGGAACTGAATTAGACGGGCCTCCCTCGCCTCTTTCTGTTAAACAGTAAGGGGCGAGAGAGGCCCGTCTGCTTCATTTTCGCTATGGCTAGACTGCCTAGACAGACTCATCAGTTTTTTTTTTTTACGGTGATAACTGTTAAGTTATATTAAATTTTCTGCAGTCGATTATCAACTGATACATCGGTTTGACATGATCGTTAGTTTGTCGTGGCACTATTGCCACGACAAAAACACCAATTACAACCAATAAATTTCATCCAAACGCTCCCCCCCACGGTACCGAGGACGGATGCCGCATTGCCGCGTTGAATCTCAAGAGACAGCCGTTGTCGTAGATATTCGTGAGATCGCCGTTCGCCGGTGTTTTCCTTGAGCCGGTTTGCGATTTGTTTAATCAGGGAAATGGCCGACGGTCCCCACGCACCGAACGTCTCGAAACCAAGTCGGTTCGAAGAGGTAACGCCCTTCCAGGTAAGAGTATGACCGGCGCTTCTTCATTTCTGCTTGTTCGGCTGCCGAAGCGGGGGTCGTTGCAGTCGTTTTCAGATGGGATTGGCAGACGGTATCGACGCAGGTTGCATCCCACGCTAAGCAGAGGCCTCTTTTCCACGCGAAAGTAGTGTAGCCGTCGGGACGTTGTTCGGATGTGTGTGATGTTCCCCTGGGCTCGAGCTTGGAGGGAATGTTTGCCGAAACCAAAGCACGACAGACGATGTTATTCAGCGCACCATGTCTAGCATGAGTGCCGGCCGCAAAACGACAAGAGAGACCGTGGTGACCGAGGGAGTTCACATCTTTATGGCATTTGAAACATTCGTGCGGCTTGCAAATCTCCGCTCCAAGTCGGAGGCCAACAGCTATTTTTAGCGTATCGTCGTTCAGCAGGTTGCCAATATGGGCGGACGGCAATGCATTCAGCCAAACCCCCATTTGGCCCCAGGAAACATTTGGTCGAACGTGCAAGTATGAGTACAACAACAAAGATTATATTGCACGCGGCACATTCGGAATGGTTTATCAAGCACGCATTACGGATCGTGGTGATTACGCTGGAGATGATGTTGTTGCTCTTAAAGTGCTATATCTGAATGGAGATTGTAAACTTGTGGATGATTCCGACGGCTGGAAGAACATGATCGACAGGATGCGCAAGCTTCTTGATATGGAACATGACAATCTGGCAGTCTATCATGCAGTTGCTATCTCGCCAGCGCCAAAGCAGGGAGGAGCATCCATCGAACTGGTCATGGAGTACTACCACGGTGCGACTGAAACCTACAAAGCACCTCGTTTTTTTTCGAGATTTTTTCCTGTTCATTTTTAAGACCATAGGCTACGACCAATTTGGACGAAACCACCTTTTTAGTGGGTTCGGGATTATGGATATTTCGTTAAGCTTGCAAATTACCGCTTATCTGTATTTGTGGATAGAAAATGATGCTCGACTGTGCAACCCACACTCTCTGTGCCTCTTTCACTCAACAGCTGTAAAAAAAGCCGGTGCACTCAGGACAGTTCAGAAGGTCTTAGATTTGCAGTGACCTTTAAACTCAACAAAAGATGGCTAGCAAGATATTGTCAGAAAGAGCAGAATTTTTGCTGCATTCTGCCCGAAGATGGGCGGTAATCAAAAATGATATAACACTAAGAAAATTCGAATATCCGCTGTGTGTGCGGTATGCAGGCTAATGCAGCTAGACGGCTGGTTTCATGTCAGAACCCACTAAGGTTTTCGTTCTTTCTAACGACATATTGCTGGCCAAGTTTTCATGCAGTGCAACTGTTTCTCACAGCCGTTAGGTGAAGGCGGCAGAGAAAGTGTTAGAAGTACAAGAGAGCATGTTTCTCTACGAGTACACCGGAACCACATGACCAACTAGGCGGTTATACGCAAGCTTAAAGAAACGTTTAAGATCCAGCAAAACAGCCACTTTCGTCGCACATTTTAGCTTAATTCTTGTCTCTTTCAGGTGATTTATCATCCCTACTGAAAAAGGTTGCGGCCAAAGGTCCACTTGAGCAAGCGGCCGCCATAAGATTCGCCATAGATATCACATCCGGTTTGGATTTTCTTCATCGAAACCTGCTTATTCACGGCGATCTGAAGCCAGGGAATGTGTTAGTGAAGGAACTTGCGGACGCGGCTAGTAATCGGTGATCTCGATGATATCGTCCAGATGGAGGATGACCTTACATGCTCCCAAGACATATCTCATCTTCGAGGAACTCCTCGTTACATGTCACCAGAAATGTTAAAGAAATTCGCTGTTGAAGAACCGGTACGTCCGGGACGGAAAACGGACATTTGGAGCCTGGGATGCGTTATGCTACAACTGGCCGACATTGCTGTGGATAACAATGAGAAATGGCTTCTAAATAACAAGAACGAGAGGGTCGCAGCTGGGAACAAAATACCAGACGGCCGCTACATTATACTTGTCGCAAACGGTTTTGTCCCATTAGTCTACCACTCGATTCCGGTTTCTCTGGCTAGCTGTATCCAGCAGTGCTTGACTGTCGACAGTTCCATCCGGCCTTCTGCATCCTCTGTATTACAGCAGTTAGACAATATTGTTGGTGATTTTCGCGAACTACCACCTCGACGCCACGATATCGTCATGTTGTTACTTGGCGCTTGGGGTCTTCCAGATGTCTCTGTGCATTGCTTTGATCCAGACGCCAGAACAGTAAGGAGAATTCCCCTTTCTATAAAACTACAACGCAAAGGATATCTGTTTGGATTTGCGGCACTAGAGGATAATGATGTACTGTGTCAAGTTGCACACTCTGACTGCGAATTCGAAACGGTCATTTGGAATGTATCAAATCAGATTGTGTCCACCGTCTGCAAGCGTGGTTCGATGCCTTCAATGACGTTTCCTGTAGTTGTGAATGATAAGGTGTACTTCTGGGACTTACACGATGATATTTCCCTTTTCAAGGCGTTAGATCTTGTTCGTGGAAGCACTATTTTGCTGACGAAGCCTACTCGCGCTCTCAGACAAGTACGAAAATATAATATCATTGCGAGCATTAAGGTGCGAATCATGTGGATTGTTATAAGTACTCCTACTGGCCATACCACAACAGATGCGCTTCTGTAAGCGTTGCACTAGTTTGAATTTTGATATGGCGAAACGTTTCTTTCTGTAACCCATTGTTTTGTACAAACCTCTTGAAACTTTCATCTCAGTTCACATGTACAGTATAGCTTGATCGTTCTGACCCATGTTCAGCCCATAGGTATCTTTCTACAATTTTAAACTGATATATAAAAGTTTTAAAAAGCATCTACTGACTGCAGCATGCGGATCGAATAGGATATTGTTTTATTTAAATCTAGGCCGCCTTACGTAAGTGGTGGATTCCGATACGGCAATAAAATTGTTTACGTGGGACGAACTCAAGCTGGCCCGGAATGGATCAGCTGTTTCAACACAATATTGAACGTATGGGAGTCTTTTCCGGACCTACCGGACCATCTATACTGTCTTGCCGTGGTGACCTTGCACGATCATGCATATATTCCGGGTAATACCGGGTTCTGGCGTCTAAGTTTGCTAACTCGTCGATGGGAGGCGCTAAGAAGCTGTTCGGCACCCAAGGTAAATCCGTGTGTCTTCGTATGGAACGATCGAATACACGTCTATGGCAGCCAGATCGGATCGGATGTTGCAACCTGGTTGGACATTCTGCAAACCATGGAAGTATACGATGCTGAACAAAATACTTGGTCGAAGATAACGTTATCGTACTTAAATAAGGAAGAACTTATCTGGGGATTTTCCGGAGCAGTATGTCGCTATAGCCATGCAGTCGACTATGAGCGGTTCGCAGAACCGAAACTTTAACGCCGATTGTTGCGGTGCTTATCCAGATAGATACCTAGTAGAATTACTTGTACGTACCAGTTAAGCAAAACAATTCAAGTTGGCTTGTATAACAAAATGCCTTTGTCTATGATGCCTATGGCTTTAGGCAAAGCATTAGATTTTCTGCACGCGCTACTGAATTTCCGATAACACAAATAAATCAGTTTGTATTTTAATTGTTTGACATATAAATTAATATTCCGCCATGGACACTGGCTACGTCTAATATCAACACCAAATCGTGAAACCGGACATTCAACACCGGGCTTCTTTAGGGCGCAACTGAGCACACAAATGTAAATTTTTTAGACATACCTTGAAAATTAAAGCGTCCAAGGGCCGGACGTTACAGAAACATGGCTTTTAAAAGCCATGTGCCATGTGTTAGTGTCAAATTTGACACTAACACACTCAATTTAACAACGGTAAGGGAAGCTTTTATTTTGCACCGGCCGTAAATAATGACCAGTTATGAATATCGTTGTTATTATGGATACTCTTGAACTGAAGCCGTCTCCTCTACAGTGGGCCCACACTCAAAGCGACGGTGCCGTATCTCATACAACACATGCTGTGTGTATGTTGCAATCGGTCAATTAGCGCTTCGCAACACTCTACAATATTCTGATTCTGTACTTCCGGTATGAAGAGTGTAGCTGTACGTTCTCGGGCACGAATCCAGATAGCGCTATACGTTTTGTAAGCCTGACGGTCAGTTTACGCATCAATGACTACATCTGTTAGGGCAGTAGATACGTTGCGCACGTATAAACCTTTGTTTTAATCGCATCGAGGAGTGCCGGTTGACATGCGGGATTACTAACTAAAACCAGAAGTAGTGACTAGTCGGAAGATTACTGACATACAATACATACAGAGTGACAGTTTTTCTGTGGCCCTTGGTTTTGTAGAACGCGATACGAAGCTTACAGTTAGCCGTTTTTTAAAAACATGAGGATGGGACCTCTAGCCTCGCGTTGGCCGTTAATGCTGGTTTGTTTATGCACGGTGTTAACACGCAGTCTCGGTATCATACTGATTTATCCACGGCAAGATGGAAGAATATCCACAAAGCCAGTTTATACTATCCATAATAACAACCGTTCTATCGTCAGGCAGAAATTCGAAGATCGTGATATGGTGCGTTTGAACAGAAAGCGAAAGCAAATGCCTATCATAGATCGACGTATCCGGAATTTACGTATCAGGCGGGGATTTGCATGTCTGTGGGTTAGGATATCTGCCCGTGTTTATGCGTAATCTGCTTCATATTTATTACGCAAACTTATTCTACCGAAATTGGGAAGAGAAATAGAACAGGTAAGTTCCCTAAAGTTCAATAAGTTCCATAAGTGGGCAAGAATTCCGTAAGAAGCTCTAAAATTTTTAAACCACCGCGGCAAACAAAAAATAATGTCTCTTAATTTTTCTTCATCATGATATCACAGTATTAACATGAAATGCAGATCGGAAACGCTTTGCGAAATGAAATGAAATGGGAACTTTTGCAAATAGTGATGGCTCGTTTCTGAAGGTTTCTGGCCTTTAGCACAAAATTTAAAAAATATACTGCACAACCTTTAGGGCGATCGACCTTACCGTGGTGCAGCATGCCTGGATGAAAGCGGCAGAAACACCTGACATTCCCCCAGGACCTTTGCAACACATCCAGCGGGCTTGGGACTCTCCCGTATGTATGGCCACACACAAGAAGCTGTTCGAGCTGCACAGTTCGAAAGAGGAAGTAGCACGTCTTAAAGCGGTCAGCTGTCCGGAATCGGGTGTATGGTTAAATGCATTACCGGCAGCATGTCTGGGTAAC
>JAQGAU010003994.1:0-12277 GCA_034698045.1 Paramacrobiotus richtersi
ACTCCAGTGATCTCTACCTTCCGAAAGCGTGCAAAACTTCACAAAACACTGGTATTTCAACCACAGAGCTTTATATTTTCAAAAATAAGTCAAATAACTATGACTTTTATATAAGGATAAACATTTAGAGGCAGCCATATCGTTCGGAATTATGTTACGAATATATGATTCAAATAAATGTAAAAATATTTTCTAAAAACCTGTAATTCAAATAACACGACATTTTCAAAACGAAATCTTCGACCTACCAGTTGGCAAAATATTTCGGTTCCCACTTAACATTCCAGTATTATGCGACGGCAAGACATTTGAATACAGTTCCGGTCGTTTGGGCAAGTTAGGAGTGGCTACAGTGGAAAGAGTATTGCTTCTACAGATACTGGCAGGAGTCAGATCACTAAACGAGTAATACGGCGGGGCAGTCGGATAGATGCTGGATGGTGACGGTAAACTTCCGGTTGGCGGTACACTGAAATAGCCCGGGGCGGACGTAATGTTGGCCAAATCGTTAGAGTACAAGGGGGAACCCTACAAGGAAAAACTCTCATCATGAGAAACCTATTAATCAACAAAAACAATGATGACAATAGATAAGGAAATAAACTGACAAACCAACCTGTACCAAATACTGTTAATTATAGTAAAAACGATCTTAAAAGTAGAAACAGCGAACAAGAAAAACGCAATCAACAGCCTACCAAACAAAGCATGTAAACATGCATATTGAATCTACTGATACATGAAAATTAATATTGCCAGCATCATGAAACTGACTACGATCAAAAACGGTACAGAAACTATAACAACTACCATTAAAAAATTTTACAAAAAAATCAGAATTAACCAGATCGAGCACACAAAAATCAAACAACAAAGCAGGGAGGAAATGTTTCTACAAGTTCAAACAAAAATGTAGAAATATCATAAGGATAAATTAAAATACCAGCTGATTACAGACCCCTTACCTGATAATCATATTCCCAACTACTCAAATTGCTATCCGACTGAGAGTTATACCGACTCAGCACCGGATGCACGACATGCGCTTCATCCGACAGATCAATCAGCACATCTCGCGGAGGGGACGACGACGGAACACTGGACGCTCCTCGGAGTGATTTTTTACTCTCCGGAGGCTTCTGCAGAGTATACTGCTTGAGATCAACGGGAGTGGTCAGGGCAGAGGGCGAATCCAGTTCTCCCAACAGATCCACCGCGGGAACGGGGTTGCGCAGAAAGATATCGTCAATCACAGCCGGACTGCCGAATGTCTTGCCCGGATCAACGTCACCGTGACCCGTGTGGACAAAGGAATGCCGCAGCTAAACAAGGAAACCAAACTTTATCACTGATCATTGACTACCATCCAGGTCTCAAACCATAATATTATTCATGATCCATCCTTTATTTCTCGGTTCCACGTATGATGATTTCCAATTACTTATTTCAGTATTATTCACCTGTTTTTCTACTTTAGTTATTCTTAATTCAGCAAGCTATATTACTATTTGAGAAAAGTCAACTTTTGAACCATTAAAAATTCTGTTGTATTATAAATCGATCTTGCATGGCTTTTAGTAAAAAAACATATCCGAAACAATTCTGTCTACGCTATTGAACGTTACGACATATGACAATGCCAGCGAACCAATTGTCACTTCACTACGATTATAGCTGACTTTTCACGGTGCCTACGACAACGCACAAAAAACTCCATCTTTTCGTGTTATCATCAGGTTGAGCATACTTTAACGCATGTCTGGTATTTTACCGTTTTTCACAACTGCACGCCGCATAATGCTAATTTTACAAATAAAAAAATTAGAAACATATTTCGTTCAGTTATTCCATAAAATCTGATACCGAATTATCAGTTGAGATCGTGGAAACCTCAGTTAACCAGCCACACTGTACTGTAACAAACCACTGTCCTACGACTCTTCAGTACTCACGTGCAAATGGAGATAACTTGATTGTTAGTGATCAAAACAGTACTTACGGGATTACTGATATCCGAATGCTGTTTCCGCCTGCCGGATGTGGCAATGACACGAGGAAACTGCCCAATCTCATATGTGCGCTGATTCTGTCCAGTCCACCAGTGATGGTCCAACCTACGGTTTTCACACAACACAGTGTCACCACTTGGATCATTCTCACTCATTGAATGTTCTATATGAACGTTCCTAACCTTCCATCGATGACGATAATGTCATCCCCTTCCTGCAGCTTCAATTTCCCTTCTTCGTCCAGTGGTTTCGCTGCCTTGAGTATATCGAGCGTTTTCTACAAAAGAAAGAAAAAATTCATTAATCTGCAAAATAAAACATAACCTGTGGCTAACGATGTTTGCTGAAGACCGACAACAATCTTCAAAAATGTCAAATCAATAAGTAAGCATTAAATTAAATAAGCAACGACAAGTGTTACATAGAAAAAACCTGAACGATGGCATAATCAGAAATAATCGCAAAAATTCTCTGTTTTAAATAATGTAATTAAATGAGCAATAATAGCCCAGAACGGAGTTTGTAAAAAAACTGAACTTATAACTTCCAATAATTAAGTATAAATTAGAAAAAGCGCGACACATAACTGATACACTCCCAACAGAATGCTTACCTCATTAAGGTATTGGGCCAGTGATGCAAAGGTCGGACGATCTTGTGGCCGATGCAGCCAGCAAGAGTACATGATCTGGTAGATCTCTGTCGGACAGGCATCCGGTTTGGCTAGACGTTTGCCTTCAGAATCGATCAACTCCAGTATCTACCGCGCACAGTAAGCACCGCAGTTGTAGTCACAAAAACAGGATGGTGCTAAACGTAGACCCTTACTTTTGCTCCTGAACAACCTGTCCAGGGATGCTGACCAAAGGTGAACAGTTCCCTGTACAACCAGCCAAAACATTTTTGGAAAAATTGCCATTATGTATTCAACTACCAATAAACAAATCATAATCACTCCTGTCATTCAAGAAACAAATTAATCTTTCTCCAAAAACGAACGTCGCGGAACCAACATTTCTCGACATGCCGACGAAACAGTACAGTGCAGTAATAATAAACAAAACTAATGAAACTCCAAAACATTCCTGTGTGTTTTACTTGTGAACGGTTTTAACGCACACTGATTCCTTTTATATACATGTTCTTTCATTTCCGCTGCTGCTTTATTTCTGTGTTTGATAAAGTTACTGATAATCTACCAGCGCATGCTGCATTAAAACTATTTAGTTATTCACCACTTTTTGGTCTACAAAAAGCAGTAATGAGCCAGATTCTTATCCCTATGCCGTGCATTAATATCGTCTTATTTCCACACTTACCATAACGTCACTCCATACGCCCAGCAGTCACTAGCGCTAGAGAACTGTTTCCACTTTAAACTCTCTGGAGCACACCTAAAAAATTGCAGCCAATAGTAGAACGGATCATTCAAAAAAGTTTTCCTAATTTTGTGGAACCACTGAAAGTTGTTAACCTATAAATGTTAACCGCAGTAAATCGGGCAGAGCATTCAGCAATCACAATTGTGTATCTTTCTGATGCCATTTCACTACGATTTCACACAACTATTTAGGTAACTCGGACAATATTCCCGTACTGTAAACGCGATTTCTCATTATCGCACTATATCTCACTCTACAGGATTCTTATTTCGCTGGTAATCACTCCTGAATCCAATTAAAAAATAAAAATTAATACGGAAAATATTTCAGCTAATTCAGCATAAGAATATATTCACATTTTAATCGCTCTTATATAAGAAAATTTCATGAAAGAACATATTATCTGCAGTGGAGTTACAGAATTTTCTTAGTTAATCACCTACCAGGGGAAAGGAATCTTTTTATGCTCAGTCATGGTGTAGCAATCCTCGTCAGGATGGATGGATTTTGTCAAGCCGAAATCACCGATTTTCACCTGTATAAATAGCACAGCTGGATACTCCACTAATAGAGAAATACCAAAGTTCCCAAGAAATCTGTCTAACAGAAAACTATACACCAGATGCGCCTTCATTCCCTGACACAATTTCAATACGTCAGCAAAATAAGTACAATTCCAACTCAAACAAAATGTGCCACACAATTTCAAGAAAAAACTATCATTTTATGTGACGAAACTTTTAGCGAATTATTTCGCTTTCTGTGAGCATTCAGAACACATCTCAGAGCAACTCCCTATCAGCCACTACACTACGATATCACCATAACCCAAACTGATCACGCATGCTATAACCAGAAGCTTTCGAAATTCTTCTTTACAACCACTATCCAAAGTAATACAGTTTTTTTCATTCAAAACAGTAAGAATAGGTAAATAATTATTGTACACTACTCAAACCATCCAGTCTAAACTCACCTTGTCAATGGAGGCCAGGAGGACGTTCCGCGCGGCCAAATCCCGATGAACCTTCCTGCAGAAACAATATTCGATCACTTCTTAAATTCGTATGTGCGTTATAGGTCACCTGTTAGTCAGTGTTTTATTTTCTTGACATTCGGTCTTAAAGGTATGGATTACGCAACTTTTTACAGTTCGAGTATACTTTCATAATTACAGGACGGTATTGCTAATTATATTAATTTATGATTTACTTAGATTAATTATAATTTATATCGAACAGTTTATTTCAAATACATCACAATGCGTATATTTTATTACTATGAGACTGATATTAAATTTTTTTTTACTACTCGCGCTGATATTTTATTACTAACAAAAAACTTCTTTGCTGGCTGACTTTTAAATTTGCTACTGTTCATCATAAATTCATAATGGTCAGAGCTGGTTTAATAATTATGGTTAATTTAATACGTTCCGCAACGGCGCTGCATGATAAAATACTGTATTAATTAAACAGCCATTTATTCATATTTCCAGTGTGTTAAAGCTGGTAATGCTCGTATGGTTACAGCGCACTACATTAATTTCTTCTTTGTACCGTTTACTCTCCAAAAACTCCATTCCCAGGCAGATCTGTTTCGCCCAGCTGAAGATCAACACCACCGACGTTTTCCCACACTCCTTACGCAGTCGATCCAGCACCGATCCCAGTGGAGCCAATTCCTGGACGATCATGTACGGAGACGATAAACTGTCAAAAGAAACGACCGGCATCGGTAATGCTTGACCAACCAACGAGAAAATCTTCAGCGGAAGCACTCGAGATGTGACGAGTGTGACGAACAAACAACGAGCGTGCGTATGTAAATGTACATCATAACCTGATGGCACCTTGTCCGTGAATTAAAAGTACAGTCTTGATTCATCGGACGAGTGCCGTCTGGCAAAATTCGCACGATGCGATTTATTTTAAACATCAAGATGATGTATTTCTTTCTCAGCAGTCACAACAACTTTCGAATACTTCAGTTAATCTTCCATTTATGAAAGGCAAACAAAAATTATTCTACAATTAAAACAATTTACACCCATAGTTTGCACAGCTTAACTTCAGGATTATTCGGAGTTTTGGATTTTTGAAAACATTTTCCGCTACGTTAGAGGAAAAGCGTGCCTGTACTACAAAATTGATTTTATAAACGTAGTTTATCCATACATTGCGGTGCTCAGTGTCTGCCGGCTCATTATCGGATGGACAAGTTTAATGACTTTTCAAGCCACTGCACTACGTTTTCACTAAATCCAAATGCAACGCAAAACTGCTCTTTGTGAACAGAAACGTTATTTTTATGTATTTTGCAGAACTTTTCGCATGGAGCACTCTTTACCTGATTCCATATAGCGAAATGAGATGCGGATGGTGCAAACCGATCATGGCATCGACCTCTTTGACGAAATCCGAAAAGGCGCCGGGCAGGGCCGCTTCACTGCGGAGCATCTTCACCGCCGTTGCCACCTAACAAACAAAGCACAGGGCTGTTAAAAATCCAAATTCGATATAGTTTTTCGCTCACCATACAGATAATAGTAATAATAATAATCCTGCAATAGATTTTGAATGACTTGAGATTTTTCAGGCAAAAAAAAATAGAAGTAATCAGAGTGTAGAATTGTAATAATCTTGCAATAAATTTTGAATAACGTGAGATTTTTTAGGCAAAAAAAAAACAGATGTAATCTGAGTGTACAATTATAGTTAGTCTACGGCATATAAACTTTTTCCATTTTAAATTCAGAAAGGCAACCAAGACTTATTCCAATTTTGCGCCATTGTACTACAACATTCACCGTACAAATAAGAGCACTCTGTTCGGCTAATAACACGGAGCATGAATCAAAAAACCAGAAACAAGGTGAACAATTTTGTGTAAATAGTAGGAAAAGTAAATAAATATGTACTTTCCACCGCATACCAGAAAATTCAAATATACTGCCAGAATAAACCAACAAAATACTCTGGCAATACTTTTCCGCATCATCTTGAAGTCGTTAAATTCGATGGGAAAATGTTTCTACTCAACTTGGGGATCATGATAAAAGTTCTTTCTTGCAAAACGTTTTGGTAAAAAAAAGTGCATCAAAAAAACTTACTCGATCCGAGCTGTAATTGTCACTAAGCAGTTATAGCAAAATCAAGTGCTTCTCAGGCTGTTTGGCCACCTGTTTGAGCCACAGTGCTACAAATTTCGACATCAACAATTTTCGCCGATACCCTTCCACAGTGACCGCCAGTTCCCTGCTGCACATGTGCACGAAATTTCAGGGAACGTCATCCACAGATTTACGGTAATTTACTGATTTTTCTGAGAGTTTTCTTGAGGGATTAAGTGCAAAAGTCGGAACCTACGAATTTTTTTATCTTGTTTGACTGATCAATTGGCTTAAAGTTCAAGCAACCCCAAACGATTTTCGAAAAAACGACAACATATTCAAATATTGGATTTGTCAGCATTCGCTGCATCAGCGAAATGTCGCATTCCTAGTCCACCAGAGGCAGTCCATCAAAGAATCGAATAAATTCCATTAAAAATGTAGGACAATGCACGCGCAGGCAGGCTTTTGACAAGCAAAATTTCGCAATCTAAGCACATTTTAACAGCCTCAAAAGGAGCAGGAAATTCCACCAACATGTACTAAAGAAAAAAGTGAATATCGCAGAAACTGTTCTCAACAATTTACACCAGACATCACACTCAAAATTCAGTTCCAAAAATCATAAGAAGCCTTAAAAGCCAATTTCGCACAAAGAACAAATGTGAAAAAAACTGGCTTAAAATAAGCCTTCATAACTTTTGTTACAAAAAAATTACCGATAAGTTTACGTATTTCGTGGGCCTTCGAATAATATCGTTCGTAATTCTCAACGCAATAATATGGAAAGAAAAAAGTGTTCAAAGATATACAATACTCAGCATTAGTCAAACGCGCAAAATTTTGTCGAAAGAAATTTGGCAGTTTATTACTAAGCAATCGTACAGGAAAGCTGTAGCCAATGTTCTACGAATTTCCATATTCACCCAACCACGATATCACGCGAAACACGAACCACAACCACGTCTCTTTCGCCAAACAAACCCTCTCATAAAAACGCTGACAATAGCTTGTGACATCATCGCTCAGGTGTTATTGTGTATAGACACAGTGACTCACCACTTGTCCGTCTGGTTTCGTCCATTCAGCGCGCATCACCTCGCCAAACGTTCCCTGACCCAGTTTCTCCTTGATAACAATGTCTTTGGCATCGATCAGACATCCCGCCACAGCCGGATCCACGTGCGGGATGTTGGGATAGAATGCGGGTGTCTTTGACGGAACGGCCGGCTTTGGAGAGGGACTGGCTTTGCTCTTCGGTAGAACCTAGTCAATCGATATTTGCTGATCTAGTTCACGGGATTTACTCTTTTTTGCTGCTTTTATGGGTTACGGTATCTCCTAGCTCTACTTCTAATCGAATTTTTTAATGAAAATTGTCCACATACTACAGCAACTGTCGACGGCGCGTCCACAAAGAAACTCAAATTTTTCAAAATTGTTTAAAAAACATCCAAAGACTTCCAAACGGCTGGAAACGATTTCAGAAAATTAAATGTCTGGCGTCGGAAAATGTTATACCCACATGATTCCTAAGAATCAGACTGATTTCGAAATTACATACGTAAATCATTAAACGACATAAAAACACTGAACAGCAATTATTTTTTATTTCTTATCAAAAACAATATCCTTTACAATAATCATATTACATAATAATAAACAATTTATAAAAACTCAAAGGAAGTCAGATTGTGACAAAATAATAATGAAATATCAACGAAAACATCATAAACTGTATCTCATAACTGGCTCTAGTTCAAATTTAGTATACCTATAATTACAAATGGCATACGTCCGTTATCACAAAACCGTTTGGTAAAAACACATCACTAGAAAAAGTTTAGTCTATTCGAGGTTTCCAAAAGTGCTATATTGCAAAGCGCAGTACTAGCAAATTGTGATGAGGGTAGTTGTCGAGCCACTCTACTACGAATCCGACATTCGTGAATACCACGTCGCAGTTTCTACTTTCATAAGCATTAAACTCGGTAAATTTTCCTATCATACAAATTAATACAAAATAATATTACTATAATAACAATATTACAACACCATAATACGAAAAAATCAAAATAAGGAGATTTTCTGAATTTACTTCCCACCTTATCGATGATTCCCGTCAGTCTTCCCGGGGGTTTCATGGCGTCCTGATGGGTTTTCACCGCGGCCAGCAGACGTCTACTGGCGGGCCGACTCATTCTGATGCGTGCCAGATCATTGGGTTTCACAAAATCAAAATGCGCCAAACGCGTCACATGGAGTTCATCCCGGAGTTTCGGGAAAAACGCTTGGAGATCGACGCTCTATAACCATGGTCGAATCACTTTCTTTCCGCGTAAAAATTACATTTTCTCACCTTCAGGATGTGTAGGACCAGCTCTGGCGAATCCTCTGGTGGTGGATTCATTTTATCCATAAACACGAAAGACAATGATAATAAAACAAACTGATTTCTCAGTCGGAATCAAACATTTATCACATAATTATCTGTTATTGTTTTGGAATGCCACCAGAATTCAGATGATACAACCAAAGTTACCAAACAAGCTCTCCAAATAGTTCACGGTCAGACTGTCTTTCCCAGAGACTGTCACTGGTAACGAACAGAGAACGATAATCATCTGTATCATAATTTTCAATCAAAAATCGTCACTACGGAAAGGGAAATGCGATCAAACGAGTCAACGCGTAATGGATTATCAATTTGCGAGCTTTGGCGCGCTCGAGTTGATTGTGAATTTGTGCGAAGTGTTCAGGAAAATACTGCAGTCAATAGACAGGTGGCGTAGTGTTGCGAAGGTTTATCGATGGTGTAGAGCGGAGAGTGCCCAAGTGATCATCAACGACACACCTTTTTCATGTAAAAAATGCACGGTTTATTTAATACGTAAGTAACGACGCGTATTAATTGTCAGGCAAATAAGTAAATTAATTATTATGCGAACACATCCTCTCGTTGTGTATGCGTTCTGCATGCTAAAAAAGTGAATAATCGGCTGGAAAAAACGTTACAGTCAGTTACGTCATATAATAATATCTATTCTTAGGTACTCTGTTCAACGTGAACGTTGGCGACCAGTATCGCAGCCACTGCACTACGTTTTTGCGCGCTTTATATGCACTTTATTTAGTGTCTACCGTTCGCAGTGCTCACGTTGTTGCCAAATTGTGACGAGCCAATAATTATACAGTTATAATGAATTATTATATGATCAAATTAGCGGTATTTGCGCACGGTAATTCTTTAGATTACAGAAAAGGTGAACAGTCGTTTTTCTGTATAATTTAAGAAATATGCAAAATATTGTAAAGAAACTGACATAATTCATCCAATTCTGTTCTTTAAATTTGGGCCCATGAGAAACGAAATTTTACCTGACTCCTGTAAATTAATAGTTTACTGCGGCAAAGTAAGTACATACTAGTACATAAATATAGTAGTTATTACAGCTGTTACCATGCAGACTTCCCTCGACAATCGAAACAATGCGAACCTATAAAATTAATTAATTATTGTTTTAGCTTTATATCGATATCGGCGCATTGCTAGTTTAATTTGTGCCTGTTACACTGTTAACATAAAATTTTTTGTAACAAATTTTCAAAAAACTGCGACGTTAAAATCACCTAGTACAACTTTGTACCACTAACACCGAAACATCTGTTTATTCTACAGAAATGACAAGCAAACACGTCAGTACTCTTCCAGGCGGCCGTGAAGTGCATCCCAACCCCAAAGAACCGTTTCACGCCGCCATCAGCTCCACGGACCAGGCATTCCTCGCCAACCCCATCGGCACTCTCGCCCTGCACATCATCCACGCCAAGAGCCTGGACACCTCCATCATCACCCGCCTCTTTCCTGGTGCCGCCCTTCTCGACTACTACATCCGAGTGGACTTTCTCGAGAAGCAGTTCTTCAGCAAACCCATGTTGGATTACTCGGTGACTTCTTCCAGGATAGTTTTCGACCATTTAGTAACGCTTACAATTGAGGATATTGCGGTGAATGATGGGGCAGAGAATCAGATCGTGACCTTTAACTTGATTGCTGTGGATGAGAGGGATCCGCAAAGGCATATTGTGGTGGGATCGGTGGAGAAAGAGTTATTGGGGTTTATTCAAGGTAGAGAAAGTTAGAGTACTCTGGCCGAATTATATACGGCCAGGCTGACAGGGTTAATTATATATTTCAACAGATGTACGTGTCATATTCGTCCTAGTCGATAACGTACATATACGACTTCCATTTCGTTTATTGGTGCCCACTTCTTAAATTTAATACTCATGTTCGATTTACTTTGTCTTTGAGGTGATCATAGAGACCATTGTGTGCTGTTGCTATATATCGAGCAATATGGGTTAACTGAGTCGTTTGATTGCTACAATGTCATCATTCGAAAAATGCAAGAACGATCACTTCTAGAGATCTACCCATAAAAACCATGGATTGTTTTACTGGGGGAAACATTACTAGGCAAAGTCATTAAAATATAAAAGTAAAAATGCCTGGCTGGTTGACACTAATTTTTTGCATAAAATTTGGTTTTTATGAGCTTGTTCTTACTAACAACTTGTTAGTATTAGTAGAAAACTGCGCATAGATAGACGTATACCATTATCACGTGAGATCAATGCATCGTCACACAGTCAATAGCAACTGCAGCAACTAAAAAACGTGTAACCTCAGTAGCCGTGAATTTTATAACTGGAGATTTAGGGATGCAGTAGAATTATTGAACATTAAGCGTTTGGAAATTCCATTTTACTTGAAGGGATGATTGAAAGCGAGATGCTGCTACTAACGCGGCCGGCCAGAGTAGACCCTGTGAACGGCGGATACGACGGACAACGGACCATGGGCATCTTGCTGATCAAATCTGCGTTTGCATACGGGAGATTTGGATACGGATATTCCAATCAGATTGCGGATGAGCGGATGGCGCCGTCGGATGGGATTAAGCATTGTATGTTCCCGCGGTACGTAGGAATATATCTGCTGGTTGAGCAAAGTCGCATTTCTCGGCTTTATACATAATTACATATGGGACATTGGTAAAAGAAAGTGAAACATTACTGGTTTCGTAAGCAGCAGCAGCATTCGGGATGTTTATACATTAAACGAAAGTTTCAAAATACTGGCAGCAACAGCGGATATCTTGCAGACATTTCTACTGCAATGTTTTTGGGATATGGGCTGACTAGGGACTGTAGTATTCACTTTTACTGAAGATGAGAATATGAACGTAAAGCTCAACAAATCATTAATGGTCAGTATAGAAGAGCAGTCTCTTGAACATTCACTTAAAAAAATTGGTCATGACCATGACAAACTGACAACCAATCGTGCAACCGAGCCAGACCGACCGCTAAATCATACTTTTGCTTCGATGTTACTGACGCTTATATGGATCTGTCCTACACGTAATTGATGCGGCATTGATAATTATGTGATAATCCCGACAAAGAGCGATTCATGACCTTTTCGGAATATCAAGACAAACAAACTTGTTTGTGGGGTTTTTGCATCTGCAAATTTTTTTAACAATCAGTACAAAAACCGTTATAAAAACGGCCGAGGTCCGAAATACGCAGCTCTGACGTATATGCTCATTATGTTATGTAAAGCATGATTCGTATTTCCGCATTAAAGGAAACTGAAGTAACAAGTACTCTACATCAGCCTCTGCAATCGTAGTTTCGCGCTGCCAAACGACCGAGTTCAGGAGTCGGGAAACGTGCTGCGATTTGAGCCGATCGTTCCTTTGGAT
>JAQGAU010003995.1:0-12273 GCA_034698045.1 Paramacrobiotus richtersi
TGATCGGCAATATCCAGCACATCCTCCACGCTCTGATCGATATCTGGCAGAGTGCCCGTGTACACAAAGCTGAGCAGTGCATCAACCACATTTCCATCGAAGTTCTCCAAACGGTACACTCCGGACACTTTCTCCTTCGTGTTAGTCGAAAACATGTGGGTAAAGACTGGCGACCAAGCACCCAAGATGGTCCGATGGGTGAGGAACTCGATGCCATCGCGAGAGATCAGCTTAATGTCAGATACGGTCCCGCTGTCGTACAACGCATTCACGCGCTGGCGAAGCAGATCAGCATGGCGTCCAGTCACCGGATTACTGGGTGAGTGCCACTGAGTGGCTTCGCTGGATATCCTTTTGAAATGGAACAGCATTTCCCATGCGAACGGGCGAGTTGGATCCCAGAAACAGATCCTTGCCCAGCGTTTCCAAGTTGGCACTATCATTGTTAACGTTTGCCTTCGCCTTTTTCAGTAATCGATCCTCGCCGGATGTATTGGATTTTTCATCTACAACCACAGTCCGGGTCCAGTAAAAGTGGTTATTGCAATGATCATGCATAAGGATCAGGAGTACATGTCAGTACGCGACACATAGCTAGCTGGATTTTGGTGCCTTACCAATAATTTTCCGAATAATCCTAGCCAGTGTCGCATCCGCGGATGACATTGTGGTCGACATTGTGGTCGGGAACACTTCGGTAAATGTAAAATCCGGTTACAGGACTTTCGCGGTCAACTATGGCGCGCCGGGGTCGTCAAAAGGCGACAGTTCTTTAAAGATCGTTGTTTAGAGAGTAGTCAGTTCCGTTTTCCCGTCTTTAAAGAACTCTTCGGCAAGTTAGTAGTGTCGGAACTGTTCGGACCAAAATCTGCGAGGTAAAGAGTTCTTTAGACAGTTCTTTAGATAGCTCTTTAGACAACTGGTGCGTGACTCTTTAGACATCATTAGACAACCAATGAACGATATAAACAGTGAGTAATGAATATTGTACGAATACTTCATTGTTGGCATTTTCTATAGAACACTTCGAAAAGGGGTCAGTCAGTCTGATGACCACGCATGCACATAAATAATGTTCCTGTGTTACTCTAGGTACCGTACTGATGTGTGCGGTGAAGCGGTGTATCTGATATGATGCTTTATCAAATACCAACACGCTTTCATTCGGTGCGGGAAGTTTTGCTTGAAACAGCTAATTTAAAGCAATCGTGGAGAACAAGGAAATATATGCTGATTTAATAAGAGCCTCCTGTGATGAGTCATCTCGATCCGTACGAGCTAATCCGGCCGACAATGCGCATTAATTCTGAAAAATCCGATATGATGCGACTCTTCGAACATGTTTATTCTTTCGATCACATCTTCTCGTTACATTTCTTACCTGTAAAAAAACAGGCTGTCCAAAATACGTGACCTTTCCTGGTCCGCACGCATCATCAAGCGCGTACACATACTTGCGCATTTCTAATATGTTAGCGTTACGTTTGTACAGTGTTGGGTAAGCGCATGGCTGTAATTGCTATAAAAATTAAGGTTGCTTCGAGCAGTCAGATAGTTATATATAGACATGAGGAATCGCAAGGCTTCGATGGTTAAAAGCACCGCTCTTGGAGAGTAAAAGGTAGTGAAAATTCGGCATAAATACAAAGGTCACGCTTTAATCTCAAACGAACGGAGGTATAAATTATAAACCTTACTTTTCGTTGGCGTAAAATTCTTTGTTGTGAAATTGAACAAAATGTTTTAATAGCGGGATAATGCAATTCAGCTAAATCGTTAAAGAAAATGCTACTATGTACAGCTTTACAGCAATCTTTCCGATACGATTCTTAAGCCCATTTGGGTCCGAATTAAAGAACTCAAAGACTTTGTTCCTGTAAAAAGTTTTCCGGAATTATTAAACGATCGTCAAAATACAGCTTTGGTACCGTGTCTGCGCACGAAGCAGTTTGCTTTGCGACAGTTGCAAATGCATTAAAAAGCAATTGTATCATCTATACCAGCAGCGTTTGTTCTCCGCAAAAATGTTTTTTCAATTCAGTCTACTAGCTATTGATTATGTCATTTTTTTCATTGGCTAATTTGTTTGTGAATATTATATCATGCACAGATGCATGACACCTCTTGGAGCGAACTGGCTAGAGAAATACAATGTTGTTATTGTTGCTGCAGAGAGCAGGCTTCTCAAGTAAATGCAGAAGATCACCACAGGTTAGTTCATACTGGCATACTGGCAGAAAAACAAGTAAATATTTCTATGGGAATAAAATAGTTGTGTTGTAGAAGAAACACTTACTGAGCAATCCTACGAAACATTGCTAGGTGTACTGCTTGGTCATATAACGCGGGGTAGGAAATTCTAATCAGTGTAAATCGATCATGTAGCCATAAATAATTTTAGTGGCTCGTTACTGGCACTGCTAAGCAGTAAATTTGGCGCAAACAGGTGAACGAATTTAGCGTAGTGCGTTTTTTCTTATTCCCTGCTGTACGCAGAGGTTGGAATGACGAATTAAAAAAACGGAGCTGCACTCAACTGCAAACAAAAATAGTTGATAGTAAAACTGCATAAGTAATTCACGTGTTAAAATGATTGTGGACTATATAACTATGGTTCGGTTAAGTTATGGTTGAACCCGGAGCATTTAACCGTACGTTTTAACAAGCAGATAACGATATCACGTAACGCCTCCGTCAGAATCAAACTTCTGCACGATTGCTGTACATGTTCCTGGCCAAAACAGGTAAAGTGCATGACAGATTTAGATTGTATTCCAAGCTGGTATAACTATTTTTCAGCTCAGCACGCATGTCTGAAAATGTTGCCAGACATAAATCTCTGTTCTACGTAATTGTTCTTTGTCCTCGGGAATACTGTAACTTCCGTGGTTAAAGTTTGTCTGATGACCCTTCGGTACAACGCAATGTTTATGTCCGGAACCGGAAGTTACACAAGTGGGATCTTTTCCTTGCAAAGTTAGCAGTGCCAGTCTCCTAGGCCTGGTGATGTTTTATAGGCTTACGTGCTTGGAAAGATTCTGTCCCGAATGCATCCTAACGCACGAGTATCAACTGTACTTGAGAAATGCGTCTCCTTGGTATCCCCAAAATTCTCGCATAAAGTAGATCAGCACTAGGAACGCAAGTACCATAAAGCAACCGTTTTCCGCGGCATCCAGGGGCAGAGGTCCGTCACATATCGCAACGAAAAGTATTGCTCATATGCGCTGAAAGCGTACTAATGACAATTTATCAATATACCATGTTCTGGCGCAAAACATAGGCGTATTGTGCATAGAGCTTGTGTTTATGATTGAATAAGTTAACAACTTCTGCCGCTCGTTAATACAAATACAACCTATGGCTAACACAACTGGTTTTAGAAGCATCTAATGCGCATACAGCACCGGTAACCACTTACGCTTCCGGACCATATGCAACTGCACGGGAATATTCATAAGTACAATAACTTTTCCTTGCATGTACTTCCGGATAAACTGGTACAAACTATCTTTCGACAGTTTACAATTTCTCCTACAAAAACGAGCGCTACGAGCAATCTGGTTGACTCTGCTCTCCAAGAACTAATGTTTACTTCTGTTATTATGTTCGACGTATCGGCGCGCAGTTCGATTTTACTGTGATTCCAGTTGTGATTGGTAGTCTATAATAATCGAAATTGTGCCGCAAAGTTGACATACCTGTGTTATATAGTACATACCGTACAAGATACATGTTGCTGATGGTAGATGAATTAATTTTTAATAGTGCTGGTGATCTTTATTATATTAGTTGTGGCTGCATATAGGCACAGTGCGCTTCGTACCGGAAGGGCGCAGTTTTGAACGTTTGAACACTTGAACACTTGACTAACCGAAGCCAAAGCAGTTCCAGCTGTATAAAGTAAATAACAGTCTTTTTTTTCAACGAAAAATTAGTATTTAAAGTAAGAGGTACTACTACATACTACTATGCACATTTTTCTACATTTTCCGTTTGCGTGGTTTTGGCGACCATCAGAAAGAACGATAATTAATACGTACAGCTGTGAGCTTCCATTGGAACTATCTGGTTATTACTGCGGCCCGTCGGGAACATTATCCTTTTACTGAAATAGTGCTTTGCTAAAACATTAGAATTATACATACAGTATATATGATCGTGAAAATTTGTACGGAAATGTACTCTTAAAGGAGGAATCGGAAGATTGCTGCACCAGTCTTGTACAGTACTCTTTGCATATACTTTTTATACATTCCGTGGACGTAACTTTTTTTTAACTTTTTAGAACGCATTCAATATTAATACAAGTACGTAAGTACTGACTCCTGTGATCGACACGCTCTGTGTTATGTTACTGTACATAGGTTTACTGTTTTAAACGCTAATTAAAGGAATATGTACCGGTAAATGTTTAAATGATTGATTTTCGTTTGCTTCTTCGGTGAGGTGTCCTATCATATATGCGCCAAACGAACTTTTAAAAGGATATTCCGAGAGGAAAAAGTAAGTTGGCTAGCTGTGCCTAATAATAAGTCAAATGTGAACTGTTTTCGTATTCGGAAGTTGTGCGTTATTGTACCTCCGAGGTACTTAGAAATTTAGTATCTAGTTGGTTTCTCTAATACATACAAGCAACTCGGGCTCGAGCGGATGGAAGGGAACAATACAAGTGCGTGCACGAACATAAACAGAAATGTCGGAAATCTGTTGAAGGTTGGAAAAAAACGGTAAGTTGAAATTCCTCTTATGTACCGTACCGGTACGCATAGAAGAAACAAGTTTTTCCTTTTGGTAATCAAAATGCAGTGGTAACATAGTTCCGAGGTCGGACTGAGAAAGAGTACTAATCAGTATCAAAATTTTACGCCAACCTATATAATACAGAACTTCGTATAATTATAACGAAATAATCTACACATATATACCAGAACTGCGTCTTGCTGCGACAGAAGTAATGAAACATTAATAACCGGTACAATATGTCTCTGGTGACATATTAATGATGCATTCTGCGGGTGCCTGCTTCACACTTCACGTTGCGTATTTTATCCATGCTAAATTTAAAACGCGTAACGATGTCACCAATATAAAACAACTTTAACAATGACTGAGCGTTGTTAAAACCTAAAATTTCTCTATCTTTCACACAACAACAGAGCATTATAGAACAGGCCCCTATTCGTAAATTCTAAAATTGTAAACCGTGGCTAGTTTTTAATACCTGTTAACCTAGGCTTCGAGCAAATAACTACAAAATCAGCATGACAGTCTTCAAAGTAAATCAGTTTTCCATACTTAAAGGAGGACTTCAGTCATGTAAGCACTCCAGGAAAGGTCGTCTGGACGTGCCACGTACTGCGCTATACGATAGCTATCGTAAAGGCTACATTAGCCTACATGTACACGTGCTGCAGCAAGCCACTTTAATTAACTTGTCCGCTTATGGACAGAATAACATAGTTACCACATAGCTAATTTAAAAACCAATTTGAAAATAGAGGACAATTTTAACACCAGCACGCAACCCACAAACTAAACGAAAGGAACTATAAAAACGATACACGAAAACGTAATTAAATGAGAAGTGTTGTCACTGGACGGATTCATCATCCCTGGAAGCGTTAATTTCGTCTGTGCCGTAATCGGTTGGCACTTCACGCGAAACAGTTCGTCCCGCCTTGTGGGTAACACAGGAGAGCAGTGGGAAGGTCAGATCATTGAGCGCATCGTGCTGGAAGCAGCCTCTAGCCACACGCTAGCGTAGAATACGACGCCAGTGTCCTTTCTGTCAAAACAAGAATACATTCGGTTTTAGCAGGATTTTTGTTATTCTCAGTGAACAAAGGTCGTCATCGCTACGTTACCCATATGTATTTACACATATGTTTCGTAGAGCACCCGTACCCAGGGGATGCACGCAACGCGGGGCAAAAAGTCTGAACAAATGAACAATTTCAGAATAAGAACGCTAAAGTAACATTTATTAACTTGGCATCAAAAATCGCATGAATTACATTTCGCTCGAAAATCTTGGACGGGAGCCGAATATAATTTTCTAACTTGTTTCGAATTCTTTGCATGGAAGTTAAGAAAATCGGCTGAATACAGCAGGCCAACGAAAAAAAAGTGTGCAAAAATTATAATTATACTGACGATAAAACGATTACGATACAACGATAAAAACAGTTATACTGAATCCGTACAAACCTCTGCATAATTACATACATGTAGTTAACAACACTTCTGATGTACATAGTTGAATTGCATGGAAAGTGGACGCTGTCCATCGTTCAAAGCTGGCAGTGTTTTCTTTGATACCAAAGCAGCATACGGTACGTACAGTATCGAGTGTTCAATAAAAATTTGTCGGATATGCTCCGCCTTCGAATTGGAATAATAATAAGGATAGCACTGAATACTTTAACCTCAGCTTTTTTTAGAACTAATGCAGCAGCGAAACTGACACTATGGAAGCCAACGATAATCGCAAAAAAATAAAATGCCTGAAAAATGAACCATCAGCTTTACAGTACCAACCTGCAGCCGATACGGAGTAATATTTAAACTCCGATATTCTCCAACGTCATGTTGACGGTGAGAAACTGGCGGGACAATCTAATTCACCACCACAGCAGTTCGCTCATTTCGGCGCATTTCACGGTCAGTGGAGAGATGTGCAGTCGCGGTCCATAAACGTTACTACAACACAATCACAGCCCCTGTCATTTTCAGTGACTGATGGTACTTACCATAGCTAACACACTAAATTTTGTTCACTTATTCAACAAATTACAGTACTCCTCCGTACTTCAAAAGAAATTTTTTACAATTTTTATAGTTAATAATATTTTTGTATTTTATTTTATGGTTATTGATATTGTTATTTACCAGAAATGTAGTCATGCTTTGTGGATATACTGGCTGACTGACCTGACGTCGGCGAGTCGCGACTGCCGTGCTTAGTTCCGCATTGCAAAACAGCCGGGATGGACTTTCCAGTAAATATTCCACGGAGCGATAGATCACGTCCAGTTTGCTGACCAGATACGGGCAAAATCACCGCCATCGCCGTTCCACTCGAAATAAGCGGGAAGTTAACAAACGAGCCAAAAGCGAATTTCTACAAGAATCGCACCACCAAATATTTCCTTCATAAAAATCGCAAAGAATTCGGCGTAAAACTAGAAATTAAAAAGTAGAACTACGTAGAGAGGAGAATTAACTTTTCCTCTAATAAACAAAAAAAGATAAACCGTAGCAGAAATCCGACGTCGTAAACAGGGAAATATTTATGAATAAAACCGCCAGTCTTCTCTCCAACTTAATAACAAAAAAATGACTCCCGCTATACCGTCTAAACGTTCCTTGATCCGTTCCACACAGCTGTGACTCTGTCCCGGTTAGCCTGGGTTGGGAAGGAGAAGCCGCTGACCGGGAGATTTCTTTAAAACCTCCAGAGTGCTCTGAAAAGGTAACGTTACCAACGTAAGAAAATTCGTCAACACAGCAGCAGCGTAATCTAAAAAATAATTCAATACTAATAAACCATCCGCAGAGAGATTTAAACTTTAAAGGAATCTTAAATTTTTATTGGGCCCATATCAGAGCTTCTAGTTATGTTTTTTTGACTCTTAAATTTACCAAAATTTGAATAATTCGAGCATTTAGCTCATTAATAGATTAATTGCTCAGTAAAACTTTTCGCTGGATGTGCCGTGTAATCGGGTAAACAACAGCCCGGCTACGAAGCCATCAGCCCCGGCACCCGCACAGATCTCTCCTTACTCCGCGCTTCGCCCATCTTCCCATAGCGATCAGCCTGCTAGCTCCCGCAGCCCCGGCCGCCACACGACCTCCTGCGTGGTTCACAATTCCGAATCAGCTACCACACCCGTAACCAACATCCAGTCCATGTACCGCCCAGCCGCCGTACACATGGCACACCCGGGTCACCTTGCCAAAGAACAACTTCGGCACAAATTTCCACTGGCCCGGAATGATACCGATAGTTTCACGTCCACGTGGGAGGTGCTGTCAGTCGGGATGGGGAAGTGGAGGATCTTGAAAAGATTGAAAATCTGAAATCAATGGCGGTATAATCGAGGCACGGCCCGCACTGGGAGCCTGTTGTGAAGTAGTGGTCGGAGATGCGCAACGGGTGGACGCGACTGATGGGGCAGCCGTACAGGGCGATGCCGGTACCCGTCAACACACATTGAGAGTAATCCTTTTTTAATTCAAGGACAATGGTCAACAGAATTACTATCAAATTCTAATTTGATATTGTAATCAAACAATTATTATAGTAATATTGCTGTACACTATTAAAGAAAACCCAACAAAACAAAGAGCACAAATGTAATAATTTTGCTTAATAAACATACCGGTAATGGTGTCAACTGCCGACAATAGTCATGCCCAAACTGCAGTTGGGCTCGGGTTCCAGCTTTGGCACCCAGGGTGGAACCCAGTGGCTTAAGCACCGAACGCCGCCGGTGGCGTCTCGACCGGCCCACGTTCCTCTCTCGTGTGCGGTTTCAGGTACGCCGGGGGCGCGGGCAAGGGTACGTTTCGCGGTGGGTGCCTCGACGGTGGGGCAGTCTCGGCTGGTGGGGGTGGCGGCACAGGACAGTCGCCCTGGGAGGAGGCGGAGCTGGCCCGCTCCCGAATGGGCTCCACGTGGGAGGGAATCTGGGGTTGCATAAAATAGGGCGATCTTACAGAAATTACTGATTCAAAGGTCTGATCAACGAAATTAAATAAACCGTTCCAATCATCCCGCGAACTTAAACATTTCCCACAGATTATAAATGATCAACGACGCTCGGATAAAAATGTTCACGTAAATAAAGACACGAAACCGATCTGAGATTTTTCATGGGTTTAACAACGAATGACATGCTTTCCTGGTCCAGTAATTTTTAAACGCAGAGTTGGTGTTCGACATCCGCTTCAAAGGAGGACGCTGTTCTGTTCGTTTGTATGGAGTTGTATGTCCGGCATTGTTCATCGTTTCAAGGTGCTTCTTTGTCTACATAATATGATCTTGTCTGGTCTGCGGTACATTCAATGTGTACAACGTCGTTGCAGCACACGAGCCCTAGCAAACATCCTTAACTTGCAGTTTAGACAGTTCTTTAGAGATAAAGTCTGTGATAGCTCTTTAGAGAGTGGATCTTTAACGAGCAGTCAAGAAAAGTTGATGGCAGAAACATTTATCCAAACATTTGTCAGCGACTTGAGACCGCAATACTTGTCGAAAGACCTGTCGCGCCAGTTCTCTAAAAAAATTCCGATCGCTTTAGATCTTTCCAGAAGTCTTTAAAAAGCAATCAGGTTTTAATGAAAAATCTGCTTGCTGTCGAAATAGCTCTTTGGAAAATTCGTTTTCTAAAGAACTGTTACCTTTTGACGACCCGGGCGCGCCATAGTCAACTATCTGCCCATAAGAGTTCCAGATAATATCGCGCTGATGATGTTGTTAGGGAAGTGCAGATTCGGAGATGGCTTAACACCGATGGATTATGCGTCTGCTGCCGTAATAACAGACTGGCCTGTGCAATGGAAACTCGGTATCTAAACGTAAACAAAACAACTTCAGTATTAATTGAGCAGTCGTTGGAGTATTCCATACATGTATGCGATTAGTTTTCTAGAAATACATAACCGCGAATAAGATAGAGTAGTCTTGTTACGCCTCTGTTTATAAATGTAGGCTAAATGTCTAGCGTATACTTATCCTGGGATAAAGAGGAATTATTGGCGTATCAAAAACCTCGACCGAGCTCAATATGGACACTGGAAAAAGTTTTCAACGTGGTACCGAGCAAGACTGCCGAATATGGCGCACAAGAACGGATATTCACTGCTGTAAAACGTGGCTTTGGATAGCCGATTGCGTGATCGGCTATTGTTCGGACCAGAGCACAAGCAGCGCTACAATATGGCAATCGTACAGATGCCACACGTGTACTGGTCTGTCTGTCACGCTGCGGCAGCTGGACAGCGTGCCACTGTGCGCATCGCAAAATCAGACAGGACCGGTGCTTACATCGAAAAGAACGCCATTACGTGGTTAGGCGGAGGTTAGGCAATGACCGTCTTATATCTTGCGCAGTTAACAACCTTCCATAAACAACTAACAACACAAACATGTGCTTGCACAGAAAGCGAAATAGATCATCGTCAACGCGTCAATAAATGTCTGGATACGAAGATAAAATCGCAGGCAGATTTGCAAAATCCCCAGCTCATCTGTAGTCTGGCAGACCTATTTGCATCTACATGCATATGCGGCATCACTGGCTACAACGTGAGTCACGCTGTGTGCCAGCTCGCAAACTGAAAATAATGCATTGTTGTTTTCGAACAACTGCGTTGTGCGGTCGCATGTACTCGCCGGTATAGTTTATGGAAGTTGGAGAAGTGCTCGGGGAATCTGGTGCGGTGGACGGATGAACATCATTCACACAGCGAACATTTTTGTATCGCTTTTCTGACATGCAATTTGCATCCGAAACATGCGGGCAAGTTTCTACGCAGAGCAAACCGATTTCCTGTTGTATGTCGACATTAAAATTTGCATAAAGCTCATGTCGGTAACCCGGTTTCCTCGCCATGACGCGTAAACGATGAGCTGTATTGCTCTCCATTACGAGCTGAACAAAATGTAACGAAGATCTATATGGGATTTAATTTCTCCGTTAGACGATTCTACTGTTACCGGAAGGGGACATTTTTCATGTTGTTGTAGTATGGGTGAGAATATACAGATTACAGATGACGGCGGTAAAACGTCAATTCCCGGTCACGGTCGTTACACAAGTGGTCGTTTATTGAGAATTTTGGGTTGCACGGTATGCGTTTGGTTGTACTTGTGTATACTGCACCGGATTAATTTTGATCAGTTTGATCTTTGTAGTGTCCACTTGTAAGGGAAGTTTCCATTGGTTCGACATGTGCAATACTCCAGATCACGATGCAGAGTGCAGACCGATACAAATAAATTTAATTTTAACAATTATGATGAACGTTAATAAAAGTCAAATTAATTCCGCTGAATTTATTTCTTTCTCAAAATAATGCGCCTAACGTTTCAAGGCGGGTAGTTGTGTGTATGCGCCAGCGCATTATTTTGAGAAAGTCAAATTAAAATCCTCCACCCGCCGAACATGGCAGAAATTAAAAACTTGTGAAAGAACGGTAAGACGATATGCAGAACAAAGGGCTAGCATGCAAAAACCCAGTTATGCGACGATAAGCGAATAACCCGGCACACCACCGTGACCAATCAGTGATCATATGCATCGCCCATTAAAGGAAAAGGATGACTGTTGGACAAGTTTCCTCATCCATGCGCTGGAGCACCGCATGCAGGGTGAGCTTTGTCAGCTGTCGAGCATCGACACCGTCCAGTCCGGTGTCTCCATCGGGAGCAAAGGACATTCCGCGATAGCGAATGCCGGCACGAGGATCTGGAGTTTGGGTCAGGTTCAGGATCTGCAAGGATCTGCACAGCAAGTTTACTTCTCGGTCCTACCGAGTTACCAACGAACCACTGCAGTGCTCGAGCAAGCGTAAGTAATGTATGCAGTTGCTTCCCTTTTCGGACAACGTCTTTGCCCAAGTATCACATAACGCGTAGCTGACGGAAGACACTCACGCATTTGTACACCGTACGAAGGTTACACTGCTGAGGTACATTCGACGTGGCTGCACAGAGAGGTCGCCTACGCACAGTGGCGCATAGTACCGCGCAGCTCTCTAATCCCATTGGAAAAAGACACGCATTTTTTTGTAATAGGTATTCTCACCTGAGTGATAATCCAAGGGCTAATAGTCGGGTCAGTTTTACTCGCAATCCATTCCCCTAATCGCTCAAACTCGCTATCCGTAAGATCGCGAAGCCCACTGTTCAGCATGTTCCAGAAATGGTTGACGGTCAGGTGGCGGCTAATTCGTTTGGTGGTGATTTGTAGAAAAATGGAGTCATTATCGACTGGTTCGGGTTTAGCCACTTGCACCTTGATGCTGACGTTCGTCAAAGCCACGTGCTGGCATACGCCAGCCAGCGGAATCAAAACACCGTGCAGAGCGCTCGTCCAGTTACCAGAGTTGGCACCGGCACGGACAAACCAATCTCCCATCAGCAGCAACACTGAACCCGTCGGCAGTCCCTTAACGTAAACAAGCAAAAATATTCTGTTTATTTCGGTATTACAATACAGCGCGCAATGTGCAACAGCAGTGAACGACGTTCACTGAACGTGA
>JAQGAU010003996.1:0-12271 GCA_034698045.1 Paramacrobiotus richtersi
GATGTCGTACCCAAGGGGGAAATCAAAATCGAGATGAGTGTGCAGGGATCCTTGGACAAGTTTTTTGAAGAGGTTTGGCCTTAACATTTTTTGTAACGTTATTACACATTTTTAATCATTGTAATTTTCTGATTTACGGAGTTTTTATGGGGGTTTGTTTCTGAACGTTTTTTACTGGGTACCTGCTTGAACGTTTATAATAAACTAAATATTTAATTGTTTAAAGTAGGATATGCGACTCATTACAAATTTTCAATGATTTTCTTTTTTTGTGGATTGTTTTTGCTGTAGCCACGCAGCATCTGTTTTGACATTGATCTTTTTGCTATGCTGGCATTCGAACAGCATCAAAACAGATTACATTCTTCGGAAAAAACTGCTTAGTTTCTGTCCTTGTTTCGTGTGTGAATTTCTGAGATATTGTCGTGATAAAAATTATAAAATAGACGTTTTATTTCCTGATTATGGTTCTTTTTCGATACTGTATAAATATCTTTTTTTCTGTTAGAAATGCACAACTATATTTCAGAATCAAATTATATATAAGCGATTGTTTTGTGGTTCGAACCGTTTTGAGCTGTATTTTGTAATCGATTACAGTGACTGTTTTTTGTAATTAACATTTGACTGTATGATTATCTTGCAACTTGTTGTTAGGTGGAACTGATGAACAGTCAGCTGGATTCCATTGACAAGAACATTGTCCTGGTGAAACAGAAGCACAATCTGATTCTTTCATCCCCCGCTTCCGATGAACGTGAGACATTGCCAGAAACAGCGATCAAATTAACTTAGGAGAATACTGACGGCTGTTTTTGCGTAGGTGATAAGAATGAGCTGGAACGCTTCATGGAACAGATTAAGAATACTGCCGGAAGCTTACGGACCCACTTGAAAAGTACGGTTTGTGGTTGGTTTTCGTCGGGAGCAGTTAGAACAAAAGTTGCATCTGCCTGTTTATAAACCGAGTAAAAAAGTCTAATTAACAATATTATTGGTTTTAGGTAAACAGTTTGCTTTGTTTTCCTACAGATCAAAGTTTGATCGAAGCCATTGCACTACTATTTTCTTAGATTATTATTACGCTGAATTTGAGTTTATATGCACTTTTTCTCTCGTAGATTTGGAAGCTTCCATTGAAAAGGAAGAACAGAGTGGTGCCGTATCCGCTGATCTCAGGATACGGAAAACACAGGTAAATAAAACGAAAACAAACATATCGTTGTTGAATACCGAAAATCATGCGTTTGTATGTTGCACTTTTTGTTCATCGATTGGTTAAAAACATGTTTTCAGAGAAAAAAAGCTTTTCCTTAATAGAATGGCGAATTTCGTAAAGAACAACTGATTGATGACAGAAACTGACCGATTACATTTTGCAGCACACCACATTGACCAGACGGTTCACAACTGTGATGTCAGATTATAATACAGCCCAGACGGATTATAAGGATCGTTGTAAAACGAGGATAAAACGCCAACTGGAAATCAGTATGACGGCTGCATTGATTGTACGTGGTTGCGCTTTTTATCAACATTTTGTGGGTTTTTAGCCGGAAGACCAACGGCGGACGACCAGATTGATGAGATGTTAGAGAGCGGTGATCCACAGATATTTACGCAAGGGGTAAGTGTAAAAGTCGGAAATATTTTTCAGATCAGTGTTTTTTACGTGCGCGAAAGTTGTTTTCTCACAATTCTTTTTTTTTTAATTTTCGTTTAGTTTTATATATCGGATTTTTCCATTGCAGTGAATTGTTCGTTTTATTGAGTACCATATTATCGACAAAATTTAAACAGTTAATAATCTATAAACAAATTCATATCGACATAAAAAATTGAAAAGCAGCGAAAACATTTTTGTAAAAAATTCTTCTGTCCATATTTTGTATTGCTGATAAAACGCTGGCGTTTCTGGTTTGATTCTGGGAAACATGTACGATTCACTTGTTTGCCCTCATTGTTTGTTATTGCTTTGTACCCATATTGTTGGGTGGCCGGTGATTCGTAACAAAACGTTGTTCTCACATTGTTGATCAAGTGACACGACAGAGCATTGGGGTACAGGCCGTGTTAAAAGTGATGGTTTTGTGTGCTGATCATGTATCATGGCCTTTGACGGGTGAACTGGCGGCGCATGGTAAACACGCCTCTCGTACCAGCATTGTTGTATGATTTGCAGATTGTAGCCGAATCCCAGCAGGCGAAACAGGCCCTGGCCGATGTGGAGGCCCGGCATCATGATATTATCAAACTGGAGAGCAATATCAAGGAGCTCAGGGATATGTTTGTCGATATGGCCATGCTGGTTGAAGCGCAGGTGAACTGGCTGAGTTTTTGTCCTAGTGAAAAATAAAATAGAGTTATTGCTATTTATATATACTTTTTATTTAAAGATTTAATCAGATAATATTTATTGCTATTTATACCATACAGATATTAATCTACATAATCTTACAATTGTTAGATATATATTCGGTAAATATACAATTTATTTACATAATATTTATGTCTTGATTTGGCCTGTTTGCCTTTATCACCAGACTTCACTATACTCCCTAACAGATAATCAGATCAGTGAACCTAATCCCAGATATTATATTATGAAAATATACGATTTATTGACATAATATTTTTGCCTTGATTTGGCCTGTTTTTCCCTATATATTTCACTACTCCCTAACGGATAATCAGATCAGTGGCGAGTCTAGTCGGTCGGGGAGATATTATCGAAAATGCGGTTAGAGATTTAATTATCGATTTCTAACCGTTGTCAGATGCGGTTTGACATGACCTTGTATGTAGTTCTTTCTGTTTACGGATTCGATTAGGTTATGCATTTTAGTTTTGTGGCTTTTCCTTTTTTGCTGGGTTTTCTTCTGCTTCAAACGAGAAGAATTGGAAACGCAGTTTGCTGTTCTTCTCGCTTTGATCGGTATTGTGTAGCGGAATATCGATTGAAATCGTAGAGTAGTGGCGCTGAAGAGAGGGAAATCGATGTGGTATCTCATTACGCGACTCACTAATTTGTTAACTAGGATGTTTCGAATTTTCGCCATTTTTTTTCTTGTTGTAACTAGTGTTTGTTATTCCATATTAAAATAAATGGAATTTGTTTAAATTTTTATTTTAAGACGGTTTATTGTGGGGACTGACTATGCTGTTTGGGTGTTATACTGAATCCTTGAACCATGTTTCTAAAACATGGTTAACAACTTAACCGAGATGTTTGCATTTTTCGTTGCAGGGTGAGATGATTGATCGGATAGAGCACAATGTGGTCAACGCGGCCGATTATGTCGCCCAAGCCAAAGTGGAGACCAAGAAAGCTGCGGAATATCAAAGCAGCGCCAGAAGGGTGAGCTCACGATTATTCATTCCCTCATATTCGGAGATTTCAGCAGGAAAAACTGTATATAGTCACAGGCATACAGATTTCGGAAGGTTTAGCTTTTTGCGAATGCTGAGTCGCTCGTTCACAGTGACGTAGTCGTATTCTTATCTTATCTGTGTTATTTTATATCAGTGTATTTTTTTATCGAACAAATAATCAGATCTAGGTAAATTTAAATTGTAATGATAACGGAATACGTTCATAAAAATCAACGGCACTGAAACTACGTAAGGAAGCCACGGGAGTTAAATAGGAGCGAGAAAAATCTTGCGCATGATGATTATTGTGTATAATTTACTGTTTTTACATATGCATCCGTACGGGTACGTACTGGTGGACTTTCGGATGTGTAAGATTTTATTTCGGGACGGTTTCCGGTGAGGCGGACGCCGTTTCGGTTATTACAAAGATCTAATTTGTATATTGAAGAATAAAGTGTTTCATAAGTATTAGAACTGTATCTGCAGCCAAGCTGTTGAAAATTTGATCAAATTTCGCCTTGTTTAACAGTTACTATTAGTGGCGTTACTTTGCGGACTTTTTAGTATCCGTTTCGAAACTGACACTCCTTGTCTGTTCTGTAGAAGAAAATCTGTCTGATCGTCACGGGAATCATCATCCTGATTATCATAATCCTTGCCATAGCCATTCCGCTAGCCGAGAAATACGGCACCACTTCCACGACGACCCCGGCCACCAGTCGCAACGGCGGTGATACGGTGGTCAATGTGGAACAGAATCCTGGCCGTAATCCGTCCGTATGGAGGAATACCACGGCACGCCCTTGAAGCGGACCTCATTTGTCGTCTCGGGAATATACACCTACCTGTGGCCTTGTGTCTCCGTCGTTTTCCGGTTTGGGCAGACCAGGATATCATGCTCGTGGAGAAATTTATTTATTTATCGTGATTTTGGGGTCCAGCCGGGAGTTATCGTCCAGGGGTCCGTGGAGGATCCAGAAAGTGTAAAAAGTGCCGTTTATCGAGAAAAGTTTTTCCTTTTTTACTGAAAATTGTCCTAGAACTGTTTTTTTTTTCGTGATTTTTGTTCGTTTCTAGAAAAACATGATTTTTTGTTAATTTCTTTTTGCTGAGAGAGATCCATGCGCCGTGATTTTTTGGGTTTTTGGTGTTTTCCTTCCGTGGAGTGGAGATTGTGTGTGGCGGATCCAGGTCGATGTGAGTTTGGGAAGAGGCCTTTTTGTCCAGTGTGTGTGTCTAGCGGAACATTCGATGTGTTTTTAGGCTGTTTATTTTATGCGTGATTTTCCTTTTCAGTATGGGATGAGAAATTTTTTTGTTGACTTTCTGGTTTTGTGATTTTTGTCAAGGGAAAAACAGTCTTTCGCGAGCGTGTCTGCCTGTTGTATTCTGGGTATTATAAACAATTACGCTTTAATTTCAGAGCGATTTCAGCATGTTGCTTTTGTTTCGCTTTGAATACGGAACGGTCACCGCCTAGGTGCGATCAGCAGTACTATGGTATGCGGAGTACGCAAGTCAAGGAATACGCAAATTTCGAATTCGTACGAGCGCAGAAGATGTAGCGACAAATCATGTACTTCTACTGAGGCTTCTTATTACAGTTAGATGCTATGTAAGAACTGGACAAAAAAAACAACTGCGAGTAGAGAATGAAAACAAATGAACAATTAATACATCACTCTTGAATGTCATCCCTCCAGTGTTGGTTTGTTCAGAAGTTCTTTTGTAACGCATAAAAATCAAAATCTGATTGGTTAAAGAGTACGAGTACCTTCAGTATCAGTAATTCAAGCGGTGTTCTATTGGTTACGAAAAATCTCCAGACAAGCCTGAGGAACCTTGAAATCACAGCGTCTCCACTCGTCCCATAAAAAGAATGGCTTTGGAAGGATTGTGACGAATGGCATACATGAAAGGATGATCTGCATGGAACTTGACGCGTTTCCGTGGCACCATTTCAACAAAGGCCGATTTCGCAAGCAAAACCATAGCGCTAGCAGCAGCCGCTTCTGTTCCTTTCTCGTCAACTTCTGCAAAAGAAATAAAAAAACATAAATTACGATAATATTAGCAAGCGCGCGATCGACAAAGGGGTGAACCGTAAATACGAAACAAACATCTACGGAAACATAGCGATATGTACTGGTATGCGATATATCGCAGCTGCCTGTATTGCAGTATATATAGCAGCTATATGTATAACATACTGACTACTGTGTACAGCATTCTGTAGTGCATTGTACAGCCATCTGTGCCCGAGTGCAGAAGCACCAAATTCTAAAACGACTATGCCCAAATTAGGAAATACATAGCACTCACCGATGAACGTTTTATGAAATCCCTTTGTAACCTGCACTCCACCCAACGCCACAATGCCGGTAAGGTCAGCATTTTCCGTGAACACATCGTTCACCCCAATCTTCTGCAGCAGCTCCACCATATCAAAGGAACTCTCCAAGCGGAATTTCGGCAGCTTCAAATCCACTAGATAGTCTTCTTCTCGAGCCTTTTGTGCCAGTTGAGTAATCGACTGCGCCGTCAACTTCTTCTCCAAATCACGCAAACCCGCTACTTTCTTAGGCAGAAAGACCAGCAACGAAGCCTCGTTATTGGCATAGGGGATCTCCAGATACTGTAGATCCAGTTGACTGTCCTCCGCATAGTCGAACTGATGGTTCAACTTCATCATTTTGGCCGGGACACTTTTCCTGTCCAGCGTGTTGAACTTGGCCGTCTGGTCAGTAATGCGTTCAGGGAAGCGCTTCTCCCATTGGGCTTTGAAGTAGATGGCGTTGGCTAAGACCGCGACCGTGCTGCCGTCTACTCCGCCGGGTGGGATAAGGTTTTTGATTTTCCCACCCGTCCGTTCTTCCGCCCATCTGTTGATATCCTGGCGAGCGGCTTCGCTGTTCTCTATGAAGTCCTTCTTTTCAATGGAGGCTTTCAAGTCATTGCTAACCGTGGATAAGTAATCCTTGTCAACATCCAGGGTTTCTTGTAAAAATACCTGCAAATTACAGTAAAACAGGTTTATACCAGTCACTGCAGTAAAGCGCCCTGTCGTTTAGTTGCAACGTGTACAACAACATTGTCGCTCCGTGGGGAAAGCAGTGTTACCGTTGCACAAAAACACAGAGTAATGAAAAGTGCCTGGTTCGTTTTTACGTACAGCATTCGCCAAAGCCAACTGTAACTGTTCCTTCGGCTGCGGCGGCGGTAAAGCCACTGTATCATGACTTTTTCTCCCTGTACCCTTCGCTGTCTCTCTTTTTGGACTTTTATCACTGCTGACGGCCGATCCTTGCAACTTTAAATCCTTCATCAACTGTCCGAATCCAGCAACAATGTCTGCATCCGAACCCGAACTGGAAAAGTCCACAAAATCCAGGGAATTGAACAGGTTGGTCCGCGTGGATCCGCGCGCGCCCAAATACACCAAAATAGTGGAGTATAGGATGCTCACTGGGGAAACCATGAAATTGCCGTTTGGAACGGCTGAAGCGGCCGCCCCATATAATCCCAGTGACACATTGTTAATGGTGGGACTGACGTCAAGCACGGCGGTCCGATGGTTCATGCCATGTCCGGCGTGTTGCAAGGACCGTGACATTTTTGGGGTTATAAAAATCGATAACCCAAACAATAGTCTGGTTAACAATGTGTGTAAGCTGCACAACAATCGTCTTCTAATGATCTGCAGTGTTTTTACGATTGTCTAAACTGTGGTTAATCGATGGATTTTCGTCCTCGAGGCTTGTTCGTTATTTCTGTTTTGCGAAAGCGATTACGTGGCCGGTCGATGTGTTACCCGTGTATCCGTCTGGATGGTTCGTAGCGCAGAGCCGTTGCAGCATTCGCAGTGTTCCTCGTAAACGATTGCTGGGCCAACCGGTACTTCCTGTTACTCATTAATCATTTTGAATTATAAGCAGTTTTGACAACGTTTTCATAATAGTATAGCAAAAGCGTGCCATGTATGTCTGCTGATGGTGCTGTACCTGTAATACGGCAGTTGCACTACGGGATACTGGAGTATACATTTTCCACTGCTGGTTCTTGCTGTTAAACAATAATATCGCTGTTAAATCTTGGTGCCAGCTTTATATATACCGTGCATTCGAGTATCATTCTGTAGCCGTATGTGATGTATGTAATAACCACAGAAAGCTGTTGCCGAATTTTAAACATTCGAATCAAAACAATTGAAAGATGGTGCAAGAACTGTCACATAAAAGATGCAGCTATTATTCGACTACACTAAAATGGCGGACGCCTGGATGGTTGATGTTCGCCGGTTAATTAGATAAAAGAAATCACAGTCATGCCCAGGGCATGATGCCCTTGATGCAGCCAAACAAAAAAATACGACATAATTTTTTGCGATGATTTCGCGGCAGTATATGGTAAATCGACGACTGCCAGCTGGTCGAAATCACGGCGTCTCCACTCGTCCCATGAAAAGAATGGCTTTGGAGCGGTTGTGCCTGATAGCATACATGAATGGATGGTCCGCGTGGAATACGACGGTCCTAGGCATGGATCTATCGACCAAGGCTATAGCACTGACAGCAGCCGCTTCCGTTCCTTTTTCATCGACTTCTGCAACAGCAAAAGCCATTTACTGTTTTCGCTGTTTAAGGCTTTAACGAACACCGTAGCTCGCTGTTGATCAAACGCTTGTCAATTGCGCAGGAAGGTCATGCTGTGAAGAAAGCAAATTTTCGAATAGATTCTACACTCTCACGCTCAGCAAGCTTAATTATTATTTTATTACTAGGGCGTTTAATCTATAGCTGATTAAGGGTACTTACCAATGAACGTTTTATGAAATCCTTTTGAAACCTGCAGACCCCCGATCGGCACAATCCCGGTCAGGTCAGCATTCTCCGTGAACGCATCGTTGACACCAATCTTCTGCAGCAGTTCAACCAGATCAAAGGAACTCTCCAGGCGGAATCTAGGCAGTCTGAGATCCACTCGATACTCTCCGTACGCCTTGTTAGCCAACTCGGTGATCGATTGTGCTGTTAACGACTTCTCCAAATCCCGCAGACCAGTGACCTTCTTAGGCAGAAACACCAAGAAAGATGCCTCGTTGTTTGCATAGGGGATCTCCAGATACTGCAGATCGAGCTGGCTGTCCTGCGCATACATGAATCCATGGCTCATCGTCATCATTTTCGCTGGAACGCTCTTCCCGTCCAAAGTGTGGAACTGGGCCTTCTGGTCAGTATCCTTCTCGAGAAAGCGCTTGTCCCATTGGGCTTTAAAGTAGATGGCGTTGATTAGGACCGCCACAGTACTGCTGTCCACTCCGCCGGCTGGGATGGCTTTGGGGATTTTCCCACCCGTCCGTTCTGCTGCCCATTTGTTAATATCCACACGAACGGCTTCGCTGTCTTTTACAAAGTTCTTTCTCTCGATCGCGGCGTTGAGTTTGGTACTGACCAAGGAGAGGTAGTTTTAATCCACATTCAAGGTCTCTTGTAGAAACACCTGTTTATGCACAACACCGTATAACTAACGTCTAACATTACAAGCAAAGCGACAGCTAATCAACGTACGGTCTCGAACTTTGCATTTGGCTACGGTTGAGCAATGTGTCGCCATGTGGTAACAGGTGAGAGTGCAATAAGCAAGTTTGTTATTAATTAATCACGAAGAAATCAATGTACAACTGCATCGAATCAAAAAAAGTCACAGTAAGTGTTATGGACGTACACACCATCTTTCTGTAAATTACGTGCTCTACCCGGTTTCTTTACATATAATTGATGAGTGGCAAATATGGTTAAATATGCCGTCATATTCGAGCAACCTGATAAAGTCCACTATGCAAGTCTGCATCCATACCCCATTGGCCAAAGCTAGCTGAAACTGGTCCTGCAAGTTCGTGGCACTCTTCTCCTTTCCTGTTTTGCCTGCACCCTTTTCCGATCCTGTTTTTGAGCTTTTAGCAGTGGTATTAGGCGATCCTTGTAATTTCAAATCTTTCATCAGCTGGCCGAGTGCTCTTGTGACATCCGCATCCGTACCGTCTTTGGAAAATTCCTTAAAATCCAGAGAATCGTAGAGATTGGTCCGTGTCGATTTCCGCGCGCCCAGGTACAGCAGAGCGCTCGCGTACAAAATGCTGATGGGGGAGATCATCAAGTTACCGCTGGGAAGAGTAGACGCGGCCGCCCCGTACAAGCTGACTGAGACATTGTTAATCGTGGAGCTAAGGTCAAGGGGAACGGCGGTTATGTTTTTCATATCAAGTCGAGCAAACTTCCTGCCCATCATTTTTAGTATAAAACGTCAGCGTTTGACTAATTTAGCCGGGCACGGTATCAAAAAAGATTAGATACACCGTATGCATGTGTGGTTGTTTTTTCGCGCGCATTTTATATCTTTGTTACTTTCGCTTGTCTGGTCCTCAGGGCGTGAAAGTGTTCTCAAGACCAGACGTCTAGATTCGCAGATGGTATCCGCTGTCTGTAGTACTGTGGTTCATTTGGTAGCTCTCAAGTCTCAACCCGCCGATTTCTCAGCAGAGCAGACATTCTGAAACCGGTCACTCCTGTTATCCCTTTGGCTATTTTCTGATTCGAAGTTTTGTTTAAAATACATATGTATCTTAATGCTATGATATTCATCGTAAATACAAACCAGGTTGGGCTTGATGAAAATTATAGCCGAAAAACTTAAGCTGTTTCATTCCAGTTAAAGCATAATTTCCAAGCCGGTCTCCTGATATCTTGGACTCATTCTCTCCGCGCAACGCAGTTTTGCGGTCCCCATGATTTTTATTAATTTTGATGTCACTGCTGCAATCGCTGTGACATCGACAAGGCGTACTGTTTGATACTCGGGCTTTAGGAATGTACTGCATAAAGTGATTACAGTGCACACTGTACATAAGCAATACATTTCGTGCCGCTTTTACACACCGGAAACGGTATTCCGCATTGCTGAATCGGTACACGGAAAATGTATACTACGAGTACACCTGCATTACGCATAGTACCACCTACGCTGTTACAGCATACGTCAGACCGATGCGTCGGCCGCGGTGTTCCGGCATCGCGCACAACATAACGGAAGCTGTACATTAAAATTCAATATGGTAATGTTTATACGTGTTTGCTTGCCGGCATCCACTTGGTCTGCGAATTGTATGAACGTTCAACATTTTTCGTCTACCACCGATCTCTCTTGTTCTTTTGGCTTGCGGCAAGAAAAGAAGCCGAGAGTGTTTAATCTAAACTCTGTGTCCTTTTGTGGACGGACCGTACTGTTACGGACTTACTGTTGATATTACTGTGTTTACGTAAAGTGTATGCGTATGTTGTTGTCATGGTTGTGAGCGCAATGAGAAAGATCCAACAGTTTACGATGCCTGTGTGTACATTAAATTTTGTAGTATTCTTAATCATAACAGTTAATTTGCAATCATGTGTCGCCCAGAAATTCATCATCGCGTCCATGCCCAGTGCACAGGAAGTGGCTATGCACTTGATGCATGGGATGAACCAGGGGGATCCTAATGATATTATCACACCGGATCGGGTGCGTGCGGGACGGATACCGAGCTGTGATGATGGGAAGGTACAGCAATTGTGATCCTTATTGTACAGCTAAACGCAGATGCGTATTAATCATTTGCTTATAATAATACTTGCGAAAAATATTAATGTTTTGCGAGATTAACTAAAAAAAAATTAAACATTTTATAGAATATTGTCATCAATATTTCACGTTGATCGTCTGATTTACATAAGACTACAGAATTAATCAGCAGCACTAGTTATAGGTTGCATTTATGGAGAACAATCTGGGTAACTAACTGTCCGTAGCTCAAGAAAGCGTTCGATAATTAACGATAGTTACCCTAAAGCGAAAATCGAGACAGCAAATTCGAAATGGAGGAATTAATGCTAGAAAATGTTAAAATGTTAAAAAGTGTCAGATGGAAAACTACGAGAATACTGCACAGCGGTTTGTAAGGGAACAAAGCAGAGTTAGCTTAGATAGAAATTTGCATAAAACTATACACACAGAAGTACACGATACAAAGTTGTTCATAAATCATGATCACGCTGATTCACGCATATCCGGGCACATACGTACATATTGTATGTGCTATACACAACAATCACTTCGTTTTCGGGGCGGTGATTTTTTGCTCTTCTAAAACTCAGCATAGCTTAAATTTTAAATGATTACACATATTAATTTTGGTAACAACACTGAAATCTGGGGGTATTATGCTTTCCCAAACATGATTACAACTACGCATTTCTGAACGGTAGTGGTGACGGTAGTCTCAAGAATTCACCGTTATTTCATGCTAGTTCTTGGTTGGCGATCCCGTTGTCTGATTTTCGATTTTAGCATATCTTTTAGGAAAACGCTGGTAGCAAAAATAATTTTTGAATAATTTTCTGGAAATAATGTTTGCAAAATAAATCCAGTTAATTTTCAAGCAATTTTCAAATAGTTTTCCGGTTTATTCTTTTTTAATCCACAATGTTTTACTTCCAATTTTCATGTGTGCGTCTATGATTGCACTGTATTATAGTATCGTTTACGTATTTTTTTAAAATTGTCAGACAAATTTAACCGTGGACTGGGACGGCTCCAAAGACGATTACATCTGCCCCGGACCACAATGGACCACTCCCGCCAACACCGCGGTAAAACTTCCCACACTGTGCACGTAACCGTCTCTCTCTCGCTTTAAACCAAGCCAAACGTAACAAAAAATATTTATCCGCTTGTGTGGTGTATGTGCTGGTGCAGGGGCTTGCATGTTTTTTCAACAGCAGCTGCAATTTGACGATTATTATTATGACCGGCTGGCTAAGCATTATAAAGGACATGGCTGGCTGGCGCGCTTCCGTCCCGCTGC
>JAQGAU010003997.1:0-12270 GCA_034698045.1 Paramacrobiotus richtersi
TTAACAAAATAAGCAAGTCTGCGAATTCGCTGTGACGTGTTTCCGGGAGGTGCAGCCTTAAAGTGACTCAGCCAATCAGAGACAGCGGTGCGATACAAGATGGCGGATTGTTAGTTAACTGAACTGGGAAGTGTAACACTAGCGCGCTTCAGTGCTGTAAGCCTGTCGTTATGCTGGCGCTTGCACTCCCTGTCTAGATCTAGCTGTCGATAGAACGCTTTCTCTGCATAAGCCATTGCTGCCAGTCGAATTCGGGCAAATGCATGCTGCTATTTACGCTTTGATTCACTTGTGGCAGTTTTTCTAGTTTTCGTTTTTAGAAACATCCGACTTTTCATTTTTTGGTAAGAATATGTTTTTACGAAAAGTAGACCTAGTAAGTGAAAACATTCAATCGATGACTGTTTTTTGGCTCAGCAGGTCGAATTCGAAGCAGGCTGGTGATGCACCGTCAAAAACGAAATCGTCCGCAGCACTCACAAAAATCCGCTGTTCCTGAATATACTGATTAATTCTAGCAATCCAGTCGAATTCGGTACGTATTGTTCAGATTGCCCATTAATCAGTAAAAGTTAAGCCGCAGCGTGTGTGCAGGTGCGAGAACGTGGAGAGCAGTTCTCTGACGAAGACCTGAACCAGGAGTCACTCATCAAGACGACGGCATGACGGTTGTTTCCACCGTTCCTGACAACTTATATCGCGTATACTTCAGCCCAGAGCGAATTCGCTCATGCGTTCACAGGTATGTGTCCTGCGAAAATATACTTTCAGTGCGATAACTGATTACTTTCAACAGCGAACTGTCAACAAACACTGCCGTCGCGTCGCCTTCGAATTCGTACCTCAGCGTTCCTTAGAACCAAAAGCCAAAGAACCGAGAAGTAAGACAACTAAATCCTGTACTTTAGTAATCGCGCTGTTATAGTACGGCGAATTCGCGTATGGAAGCATGGAATCGAATTTTTGGTATTTTTTCTCAACTTTTGTTAGCAGCAAAAAAAGCATTTTAATTCGAAAACAGGAGCTCGAATTCGAAATATGGTGCTGATGTTTTTAAATAATGCTGATAAGTGCGGGCCTAAGTGTATGCTGAGTACAGACAGTTAATTGCGGTGATCGTCGAATTCGAACTAACCATCTGGATAATTTATACAGCAAAGCAAATATCCAGCAAATTTAAATGTTCGGCGTTTTGTTGCAGATTGTGACCCGGTTAAAAAAGGCTGCGAATTCGCCGTTGGATGAAGAGGATTATTTCCGATGACGCTGATAGTATAGATTAAGATCTTTTGTTACTAAATTTTGTCCTGTAAAGTGTAAACTGTCCTAATTCTGGCAGCGAATTTGTTCTCTTTGGTGCGTGTTACTGCACGGGAATATGCTAGAATTCGACCGCCGGATTCGAGTCCTTTTTGTTGAATAAAGCATCGAAGAAAAGCTTTTTCTGCTCCACAATGCCTCCGTACAAAGGCAGCTCACGAGTTGCTGTAGAGCACGTAAAGAGCCCTAGCATGCCCGAAAAAAGACATAAAAGTCGAGTACTTTGATCGTTCTTCCGGATCGCTTCCGGTCACCGCTTCCGATTCGTTCCACGTACCTTTTAGTGTATTAGAACTCCGTTAGAAAGACCTAACGAATTCGTTATCGATTAGTTCCTGCTCCCAGAAATTAGGGTTTTTAATTCGGGCAGCAACAAAATTATTTTACGGAAGAAATTATCGCAGCATAGTTAATCAACCTAATGAAAAACTGTCATTAAGCCGGTAGTTGGCAAACACGATCATTTCTGCCAGTTGTACTTTGTTTGGATGCGATTTTGACACTGTCCCGTAGAAGAACTACATACCGTATTTTCACAGATAGATTAAGTCATTTTCATTTTGTTCATATTTAATTTATGGTTTTTCTTGACATTTTTTTCCAAAGTCCATCCACTATGCTACGATCGGAATCCGGAAGGAAAATTAAAAAAATTAATAACTCTTGCGATAAACGATTCCACGGCACATTATACTCTGACATCTGGTTGTCCTTCGTCAAGAACCCTGAGGGTGAACCCGGGAGCCTAGGGCCGTTCTTAGAATTTTTTAACTTCTGCCTTTATGTAACTGCAAATGAGTCAACTGTCGCGATTGTCTATGAATGCAGGTAGTGACGTGAAACAGTACGACTAACAAGTAAGTATGTAGCCTGGTCCGGTCCATCCCAGAAAAGCACAAAAGAACAAAGCAGCTGCATGTACCTGTGACATTCACACGTCACTATACCTGGGTAAGGTGCTACTAGCTTTCCAGTATAAAAGTTCCAGTACCAAGCTGTGAACCATCATAAACCTTAAGGCACACTCAGTTTTATATACAGTACAGAAGTACCGTAACTTCCAGCATTTGCAGAGCAGCATTATTCTAGATAATTTTCCGCAATCCCTCGATAATTCTAAAAATGCAGTTCTGGACTGTTTTGTTATTTGTGTTCGCAGCTGCGACCTGCCACGCCGGTTTCACCGGCAGACTCAACAACCCAAGATTCAAACGACAAGCCCCTTTCCCAATGCCCGATTTCAATTCATTCCGATCAGCGGCAAACGCCAATTCTCTGGGTGGTGGCAACGCAGTGTTGGGGCAAGTCGACACTAATAACATGGCTAACACATTCACAAATCCGTTCGGTGGGAGCGGGTTCGGAATGGGAAATGCTCGGGGTAGCGGTGAAGGTGTTAACGCCTGGAACGCTGCAACCGCCAACGCAATGACCTATGGGAACCAGCCAGGATCCTTTCCAATTCCCGATTTTCCAGCTGGATCGACGGCAAACGCCAATTCTCTTGGTGGTGGCAACGCAGTGGTCGGGGAAGTTGAGACGAATAACATGGCTAACACGTTCACCAACCCGTTTGGTGCAACCGGGTTTGGAATGGGAAATGCTCGGGGCAGCGGTCAAGGCGTTAATGTCTGGAATGCTGCTGGCTCCAACGCACAAAGCTATGGGAAAAGATGATAAACTCAATCGACTGCAGCATCGACTGGACTGTATCTCTTGGCAAATACCTGTGTTCAGATGTTTTAATTTATTACTGTCGCGATTGTGGAATGATCATGAATCCGCCATCATTAAACTTTGAAGATAGAAAAAGCAATGTACCGTAAGATCTCATATCTTGTATAACCTTCTGACGGTACTTAAGAGATTTGGTATAACAAGTTACCCGCGCTGTGCTTTTCATTGTGCCACTCTTCCATTTTTCCATGATCATAAACACGTGAACGACACAGTTTATTCAGTTCGTTAAGCATTAGACTTAAAAATACAGTTGCATATATGTGTAGGAAAGTTACGCTGAAGTTCTTCGGTAGTGGGATAATTATGACAATAGCTTAATTAAAACGTAAAATTCCTTACTTTTTGCGTTCGAGTCTCCTGCATGGTAGCCCATTTATTATTATGCCCCTTTTTGTGTACATTATCTGTACATCGTGAACGGCTCTTTGCTCCATAAAAAAAGTCAAATCAAGACCAATGGCCAGTTTCTGTGCCTGCAAAATGTTCCTGACCGTAAAACTTCGACAAATTCCCATAAGATATTTGTCGCTTGAAGCGACTTTGAACCTAGATGTTGGTCTTGCTAACGAAATCACCAAGCTATACTTCTGATGTTATTAAATGTACCTTAATCTGTAGTCGAACTAGCCGTATGAACAAACATAAAAACAAGAAACTTTATTAGACACTCAACCGGACAGTGGTTTCATATCATGGATACGGCAGTCTCGAAAGCGCAGAAGCCGTAAAATCCAGCTTCGTTGTTCACTCTCCAGCACGGCCACACCCAAAATTATGGGATCTGCGACCGCTTGTACACTGAAAATCAAATTAAACAGTGCCGCCAGATTGTCGTTAAATAATTCCGGCCGCAAGGGAACAACAGCAAAATACAACGTGGCCGGGGTCCAAAAGATCACCAAACTGATTGTCAGCACCGTCAGCAGCGTACTGGCTCTTCTTCTTAACTGCCTTGTTGCTGTAGTCAGTGTCGAAGCCTTATCCAGCGCATTCTTGGGTACGATTCTTCCTCGTACATACTCCCTGTACAGAATATACTGATGCATTCCTGCAACGGTTACCAGAACAAACAACGTTGAGAACTGAACAGTGACCTGCCAGGCCCGTTCTCCGGGATTATTATCATAATTTAGAAAGCATTTGGAAATTAAATCGATATCCACGAAATTGACGGCGTCCTTAATTATTCCGGGGAGCACTAAACAGTGTGCAGCAAGCCAGGCTCCAACGGACAGTCCCACCGCAGTGAGAAAGGTGTGACGTTGACGGTACACGAGGGGATACGCAGCGGCCGTAAAGCGGTTGGCACTAATGAGCAGATGCATGAAGATCTGTGTGCTGCTGAGCGCCCAGAGACCGTACTGATAAAAACTGCATAATGGTCCGCCCAAGGACCAGACACTGTAAAGGTCATTAATAAAATCGAAAAGTCCACCCGTTAGTTCGTATAGGTTGTTGGCTACGAGCAGGCTGATGACGTAAACATTGAAAGATGCCTGTGTGCGCTTCTTTTGGAGTATCAGAACAAGCAGGAAGCTGTTGAATGTGAATGCAACGAGGAAGATCAACAACGAACACACTGACACGTAATTCCACTGCGTTGTGTATTTGATGGTTGTGAGATTGCCCAGTAGATGGGGTAACGTGTCCGAAGAGTTTCCCACTAGAGTTTTCATCACGGAAAAGGCTGACATGTTTTTACAGCCCGAAATCAACAACTGTGAGGTAAAGATAGCAGGCCGACACTGTAACTAATTGACTTACTCGGAACTTACAATGCCAGTGTACATAATGTACGAGTACTGGTACTACAGATACTCGGCACCCACGCACTGGCGTTTGATTATTGCCGAGGTGATCTGCGTATTGCGAGCTTAGTTGTGATAGCTGTTCAAATACAGCAGAGAAAGGATAGGTGCACAGAATCTTTTGTGGTGCTTTTTTATCGAACACGTAGCGACAATAACTATTGATTCCGCCAGTAATTCAGACACAGACAGGCGAGGTACTTGCTGTGCGGTTAACTGGTACTTTAGGGAATTCTACGCGAAGTGAGTTTTAATAAGCGGCGTCAAGCGTACAAGGCAATCGATAGTTTTACCCGATATGTAGGAAACAATATGACAATATACAAAAGTAATAGAACGTGACAGCATGCCATATCGTTGCACTAAATACAAGCGTCCAAACATAAAACTTGAAAGCAAAAACAAGAAGTAAAAAGACTGTAGAAAACCGCATCTCCGATCACGCTACATTTCTTCGCCTTTAGGACTGCTGGTCTGTCTGCTCGTGACAGAAGCCCTCATCGTCGCAGAAATTGTCCCTTTAAAAACTTTTGGATTGGCTTGACGTTGGAGGGGGCTTTCTGTTTAGAGCAGGGAGCCTTGCGATTCTGGCAGGAATAATGCGGATGGCAATGTCCTTTATATTGAGACTTTTTCCTGTATCTTTTTTTCGAATCTATCTTGCGTTGTTGAGGTCGAATCGACGATTCCAAATATAATGCACTTCCTGACGCTGTAAAAGCCCTGACGCTTGGGAGAGGAGGAATGTATGGAAGAACGGGATTTCTGGGATCTGCAAAATACCAACGAAGATACGTAAGGCTTCTGTATTAAAACTTGGGGATTCGATAAAATATTGTTACAGATACAAACAGAAACAGTAATAAATTAGTAGAAATGGCGTTTATTATTTTAAACATTCGAAACTACCAACATATTCGCGTACATCCGGAGAGTGAATCTGAACGGAAATCCTATGAAACGAGTTGCTATGAAATCCGTTTTACTTACCGATTATGAACGTGTTGTTTCCGTATCCGCTTGGAACCATTCCGTTGGCTGGCGGGGAATTCCAGTTGTCCCATGGATGGTGGTAATTTGGTAGTTCAAGCATCTCCACTTGGATGATTTCTCTCGCGTCAGGTTGTCTCGGTGCACTGTCCAACGCACTGGCATGCTCTCCACGCTGGATAAGCTTCGCGATGGTTCGACGGCCGGGCATGATCGGGGTGCAGTTGGGCTGCTTTGGAGTATCAGCAACGATAAGCCATCGGTGACCTTAATTTAACGCACAGCAAAAACGCAAAAGATCAAATTTGAGCAAGCGCAAGAAATCCGAAGCTGGAAAGTGAAAGTGTTGGCAATGAACGAAATGACTTGCAGGGCAATTGTGAGGTACTCACAATCAGTGTTTTGGATAGCGATGCGGATGTTCGTAATTTAGTTAGTTGGAAACTCCCTGACACCATCGACCAATCAGAGACAGCAATTCGCTTCTGAGTACGTCAACTTTTAAGATCGTTGCGCCATCAGCCGTATAGTTATCAAACTGATCAGCGGACGCTGTCCGCTCAGTGTTTTGGATAGCGATGCGGAATTGCGGATGTTCGTAGTTAATTGGAAACTCCCTGAGCACCATCGACCAATCAGATACAGCAGTTCGCTTCTGAGTAGATCAACTTTTAAGATTACTCGTACACGTATTATATGTAGCATGGTACAGCAATAAACACCTTTTAAGATCGTTGCGCCATCAGCCGTATAGTTAAGTATCAAACTGATCAGCGGACGCTGTCCGCGCTCAGGCGCTTACTTTGAAATCGTGTTAACCATCGCGCTAATAGCCAGACTTAGCGCGAAAGGCCGATTGTGTGCATGGCAAAATGATCGGCATTGGATATCAGCAATGCTCTTTTACCGAGCAAAAACCAGTGGAACAAAAATATGTCATATCCTTGAAATCGTACCAAAAATCATACCGCTGAACAATGTTCGGCGAACATGAATGCTTAACCACAGCGCTAAACAACCACAGATCAAGCCGAAAAACCGAAAAAGAAGGTAGTCTGCTTCATGCGGGCACTTTATCCCTGATCCAAAAAGATAGCGAGTATCATCCTTGCACTTTAACCGATTGACATCAGATGACCAGTGTCTGCTGTCAACCGGATGGTTCCGCTCGGATCGACGCGGCAAACAGAAGGAGTTTGCCAATTTAGGGCAGCAAATGCCCGGATGAAAACAGTCATGAACAGGGCTTCAGCAAAGTGTCCGGGTGAAACTGGTGGTGTGGCACTCGGCAAGTGTCCGCATAATACCTCTGTGCTCATTCGGCTGACATTTTGTCCTGCGAACCGGCAAAACAGCCCAAAGGGTAAAAATTCGGTCCTGCATCGATTTTGGCCACCCGAAGAACTGGCGGATCATCCTGATTCATCCAGCGCAAGACCCAGCCAACGGTCATGTAGGCAGTTTTATCGACAGCTATAACTGATTGGTTTAATCCGGACACTTTTGCCAGCGCCCATTTGGTTCTGTCAAAAACAAACAATACAAAAATCCGAAAATAAATTCCTACAGCCAGTCAGCAGCACTTCGTCCTTACGAACGGGTCTGATTACTGCATGTACGTACTGCGATAGTATAATAAAAAATAGTAGTAATTCTGGGTTTTTCTTTCAAATTCTAATACAACACCGATTCTAATACAACAGAAAAGCGCAGGTGCAGAGAACACATTCAGTATTTTTCTATGGAACATGCAACGGGAAAGCTTACTCTGTAGTCTAGTCTGCAATCTGGACGATTATTGTAGTGCAAGGCCACTATTGGTTAGTTTCGCCAAGTGGGCACGCTACGTTTTATGGTGCAAACATTCACCGTACAATCGATTCTAAAGTGTACGCGGTAGTAGAGCAGTAAAAAAATATCATTCGAGCAAAAGAGCAGCTGAAGTAGAAAATCAACCCTGTTCACATAACCTGCAGTAAGCTGAATTCGTTTTGTGATTAGTTCGGCAAAATACCACAGTCACATACAATAAGAAAACTGGCTGTACAAACCATACAAAACCCCCACGGACCACCAGAAATTAATACATAAAACATTAAAAATTTTGATTTAATTCCGAAATAAAAACTCGCATGGACAAATTAAAAACCTCTCATGCCGAAAGACAGTTTCAGCTAGAACGACGTAGTACTCTGCGTCGTGGACACGGCATCACCCTCCGGCATTCCGTCATTGCGGGCAATCTGGAAGACTTGAATGACATGCGGTCGTTCTCCAGTTTCCCGTACACTACTCCGTTTGGAGTCCAGCGTCCGCTTACTGAACCGGTGGGTCACTTTTGTGGATGGTGCGCCTCGTAGTGTAGTGACAGCCGTGCCCGGTTCGCCTGCGCCGCTGTTCTTTTGGATGGCGGCGAAGCGTTTCCGGAAGACCACATCCAGCGTGGAGACGGTTCCCTTTCGACGCGGGTCCATGGAGATGACGTGATGGTCCCCTTCGAAATCCCGGATGTTTTTCAGGGATTGTAGCTCGCGGGCAATTTGTACGGCGTTGTCACGGAGGTACTCGAAGCCGATGCGTTTCTTGCCGGAATAACACGTTAGGGAAGTGCTACAAGTGCGAAACAAATGGTACTTTAAAAAAATGTCTGATAAGAACAAATTACTGGTGCAAAAATGAACTGAAGGACACTGTATAACTGAAAACAGAATTCATTTATGTTGACCAAGAAATTAATGAGTGCATATTTGAATAACTTTACGAAGGCAAACAAATCTTTTTCTAACGTCTGCAGACAAAAGATTTTATGCGAGAATCGTAGACGTATTTTAAAATGAATCTGATTCGAAAGTCACAGCCATTCTGTCAGTACAGAAGGGACGAGCGTAGTGCATCGGCTAATAACTACCAATTCAAACAAGCAAAAGCACAGCAATTATGTTCATGCCAAATATGGCACTACAGTATGTTTTCGAAACGTATGTTAACGAACGGACAATCTGGATATTTGAAATATTTTTAGCTAGTCTAACAATAAGGTTTACTAAGTAAAAACAGTCGATCGTTATCATAACCGATTCAATCATTCGCAAACACTCCTTTCGAAAAGTCGTTGTACCTGGCCAACAAATGTGAAAACGTCCCCCAACGATGCATCAGCATGGCGATAAACTGCACCAACATCAAGGCAAAGAAGAACAGCAGAAACGCAATTCCCGTTGGTTCAATCTGAATAGCCGTTCTTTTCTGACTACTGGCGAACGGACTCGGCAACAGAATAAACAGATCTTCCCTCCGCAGTTCCAACAAGAACACCATAAGGATAAACAGGCTATTGACCATCAGAAATCCCAGCCCGACTTTATTTCGCAGCTTCTTCATCTGTTCCACCATTGCCTCTTCCAAACCGGCACTGCTTCCAGCGAGAGGAACCAAATACGTCGAAATTAGTTCACGCCAAAATCCCTGTTCAATGGGATCCAGTACGTCCGGTTCAGCGGTGGATAAGTTTTCATCGTCCATCCAGTGATCATTTTCCAGAACAACCGGTCCAGTCGGATCCGTTAGTGCTATAATACAACATTGTTTTGAGTACTGGGTGCAATTATATTACAAACTCAAAAATGCTGTCTTGATTGATTCGCTACATAATCTGTACTTGAAGCATATGTAACATGGAAATCGTAGTGCACTGGCTGTGGTATAAAAATACACAATGCTATAATGAAAATTGAAACGTAATTGCCGCGAACTAGATTTGCCTACAACTAGTAATGCCCAATGACATTTTAAAAAGTTATCTTTTTGATGTCTGGCCACAATCACGATTTATACTACAGCAAGAACTATTAACTAAACAGTGCTCCAGAAATAATTAAATCTCGCCCTTTCACGACAGACTCCATTTTACAATAACTACATAGTACTTACACAACAACCACTCGGTTAACTTATCATTATTCAGCGTCCGTCCACCAAATTTCTCATAAAACTCCTCCGCCGACTTAACAGCCGTCCGTACCGTGGAAACAGAAAAATTAGCCGATGCCTCCGAGATCTGATCCATATCCTGTTGGGAAGGGAGATTGATAGGAATGGTCAGTCCATCGGGCGGCAGCACGCGCGGCCGGAAGCCCGGTAGTCCTAACCGACGAGCGCGGAGTCGGTGCTCAATGGCCTGTAGTTTCCTTCCCAACATGTACAATTCCCGCCCGATCAGATCTCCAAATGGGCCTTCCAGTGGACTCTCGTCCGGTGGCGGACAACACACTATACCGCAGAATTGTCCACAGGCGAAGCTGACCGTTTTCTTGCCATTTGGGAGAAACTTCTTCAGTTGCTGGCAAGAGATGAAAATTAATTATAAAGTTTCGAAATAAGATAAAATTATACAAATTAATTTCGTCCCTTCGAAATTTACTCAGAAGTTTTGGCTGCAGAATTTATTTGTCGAAGTGCTATTACCGGTAAGCGCATCTGCGTATGCGAAAATTGAGAACAAGATTTTTCGGGATTAAAAATATAAAGCAAGATGTTTCCCCTTCTCATGTATCAGATAAATTGTAGTAAAGTGGCTAAAATGGCAGCAATAAAAAAACTGTCGACCAGTCATTACTCAATAAAAAAACTAATCCTGAGGCTTATCTTTGAACCTCATTCTGAATTTTTTAATTCAGTCAAACGATGATACAGATTCAAAGAAGACGATAAATTTTACAAATTTGTGCAAACAGAAGAGCAAACTTCACAAAATATGTGAAAGAGTCAGTGCCTCACCTCAATAACATCGACACTGGGCACTTTACCCGGGACCTGCTTGGTAGGGTCAATCTGGGCTTCTTTGACCAGCTGCTCCCACTTTTCAATCTGCTGCACCAGATCGTCTTCGTCTTCACTGGGTACTTTGCGCGGAGTATTACCCAAATGAAAAGTGCACAAAGCATGGATAACCGTCAGTAAATAGGTTGTAGGGATGGCGATAAAAAAGACGGGAGCAAAAACAACATTCCACATTTCCTGCGGATGGAACACGGCAGGAACTAGTGTGGACAGGATGAAGGCGATCATGAAGATGGATACCGGCGAAGCGGATAGCCAGGATTTGTGCAAATTAACGGCGGCGCTGATTAGCACGGCCAACATCACTAAGCCATATGCAGCGCTCAGGATTTTAATGACTAAATCCTGCAGATTAGAAACACGGGTCAAATGTATATAAAAAAATATATACATATATCAAAATATCAAAATATGACTGTGTATAAAAGCAAACTGAAACTAATACCAGCGATATTCAATACATCAAGTTTAGCACTGAAGGATACACGAGAAAACGTAGTGCGGTGGCTTCGGTTTTGACCTTTCCAAATAACTAACGTAACAAGCAGTATCGAAGTTATAATAACACACAACATAAAAGAATCCCTTTTTTACCTCAACATGTCAAACAAGCACGAAAAATACCACTCAAGTACACTTAAGAAGACTTTTTCCGCTTCAGAATCGACTTCGCTAATAAACATTCACACGGGTCGGAAAGTATCTTCAAGACAGGAGACTGTAGGTACTATGAATTTCAAAACGCTTTCAAAAACAATTTCTACAAATATAAAAAAAGTTGTCAAGACTTAATTTAATATATTAATTTTGGCAATATTAAATGCTGTGATTTTTTAAGATGTATTAAGAACACAGAACCCTTGGAAACATGACCTGACCTGTAAACGCGGAGATCCAAACACACAAACAATCACCAGCACCAACACCGGACCCACATTGCAGGCCAACGCGAGAAACATGTTCAACTGGAATAAACTGACCAGGGACGTGGTAATGACCAGCAGTACGGTGCCCGGCGCAAATATCGTCGACACCAACGCCATCATCAGGTAGCCGACGTAAATGATGGTAATGTTCTCGTTCCGCTCCAAAATGGCCGAATGGCTACCGGTGATGTCCGCCATGGCGGCTAATTCTAAGGGCAAACCGCGCTGACTTTCGCGTAAGTAATCGCAGTATGTTTCCGGCACATGAATGGCAATATCCACAGCAGCACAATATTCCACTTTGTATCCTGAAAATGGTCTTTCGTAACTTCATCAACTGGAACTGGTTCCAATCACACAAACAACTGAACTAAATACCTATTCTGGTAGTTTTGGTTATTGAATAAACTCGTTAAAAAAATTAATAGAATCAACATTTTCAAGCTAGTTAAACAGGTCTTAAATTCACCATAATTAAGCAGATCAGTATAGGTCCACACAGCACAGCGTTAAACAAAAATCTACAGAATGTTTTTATTAAGTTAGTGTAAAGCATTATTTTATGGTCAACTGGCATTTTTTTCAGACCAATCTGTCATATAAACAGGTTACTGTTTCACGATCATTCGTGAAAAGGTCCACATTTG
>JAQGAU010003998.1:0-12270 GCA_034698045.1 Paramacrobiotus richtersi
GAACCGGCTTCGATTTGGACTTGTCAGCCTCCAGAGCGGCTTCCGCCGTTTCCCGGCCACAGATCTGCGCAAAGGACTCATCCGTCCCAGTGTTCATCTTCCACTCCTGCTCCAGTGCAGCGTAGTTGTCATCCGTCAGGAACCACGTGCCCATGCCCATCTCCGAGTCTTCGCAGTTGTAATGCATCCTATGGGGACACAAGGCGTTAAGAACACAATCAAAACTTGTAAACTCCATAGTATAACAAAATAAACTGAATAATATTCCCAAAACTTATAAGCTCATATGGCTACAGTAAGTGAGTTGTAATACATTCTAAAGGGCGTGAAAATTCTAATCAAAACTTGTAAACTCCATAAAATAACAAAATAAATTGAATAATACAACGAAAACTTGTAATCTGCTTATATCTACAGCCTACAGTAAGTTACGCTGGCATCGCACCAGCAAGCTTGTTTTTTCGTCCCGTAGTCAAAAAATGTCTTACTAAGGAACTTTTAACTTTGAATTTTCTGGCATCTCTTCCCCAACGTAAATGCTATGTTCTTTATCTATTTATCAAAATTTTCACGTGAAACAGCGAAACACACAACAAAGATGGCCTAACACTATCCGTAGGAACTTTCGTAAATCTGAACACAAGAAAAACACGGTAACAGGAATTTTTAGTCAGGAAAGATTTCAGAGAAATATGACAAAACCTCTTATCGTACCGTTGATAAGTATTCCACTCATGGGCATACAGCATCCCCAGCACATCCGCTGGGTGCTCGGTTTTCGGGCTGATAATCTCATTTTCCGGGAATTCCTCATCATACCTACAGAGCTTTTGTAAGGATTCAAAGATACACCGAGAAATTCAACGCTCACTGGGTTCCGTAGCCCTGGAAGCGGACCAGATACGTCGGGACCAACTTCTGCACGGGAACATCCGCCGCACTCGTCTCCTGTCCCACGAGAGTTTCGGGGGCTGCAGCACGGGAACAGCAGCGGATCTGCAACAAAATCGAACGTAACGGCTTTTCGGGAAGATAAAAAAGTTATGTTTGACATAAAGATCTCGGTGAAAACAGTAAAACTGGGATGAAGAATGTAAGGTTTCCTTCCGGAATTCTTAAACAGTTCGGGGAGATTTCGTTACTAAACTCATGGAAAAACAATAAAATCCACTTCTGAACAAGAAAAACGTGAAATTTTTCAGTGCACTCACCGAACCACTAAAGTACAATCCACACGCACAAAGCACCAGAATGGGATCTCCTGCAAATTAACATCAGATCAGAGCATTGATACTTCTCCCCTTATCATTTATTTCTATTAATTTATCATTTTAATCCTTAAAAACTCTCTCTGCAGCACGCTAGCAGTAAGAGAGAAATTTATAGGCAAAAACAACGCTGCTAAAGCGTTAGATTACTGACGTCTGACTTTGTGTTTCAATTGCAATGCACCATCGCCATTACGCATACCTCTTGAGAATTTCATCGTTTTGCGATATTTTCCATCCAAGATGTCTTGATTAATAAGTCCCTGCATGGTGGATTCGACTACAGTCAGACGGGCCAGCCATGGCTCCGCGATGTGTGGAGGAAGAGCCGTGCATTTCTGCTTCTTGTATTTGTGGATCTTCTCTCTGGCATCCACTCCCCACGGTGGCATCTTGGAGGAAAGGAATACTACGAACCTTACAACAGATTAAAGAAATGGAAAAATGGCGTAGAACAGTCGAGGAAAACTGGAGCGAAACGGAAAGATCAAATTAATCAGCATCAGTGGCATGCTGCACTGCAGCTCAACTGACGAAAAACAAGAAGTTATTCGCATCGAAGGTGGTAAGGGTGCATCGCGCAGTGTACACTACTGTACTGTGCGACGATGGTATTGCACGCGCGCATACACCAGACGGCCAGTGGCCACTGAATGTCCGCTTATACATATTTTAAGAATTTCACATTGTGACAGTTTACAGCTTCTTCTAATGCGAAATCTAATAACAGCACCTTGGATATTTATTCTCACAATATTATTGCGCTTGCAGACAGAACTGTTAGGTACTTCCGGTCGCCCATGAAACAAGACCTGGAAATTTAGAAATCTCGCTTTTGGTTACAGAATAACAGTTGGTCAGCGATCCAGTATACGCTTGAACTTCAAAGTATCCAGTACGTATAAATTACGGTAGGAAAACAAACGCGCTCTTAAAGGTGAAAGTTCCAACCGTTAAATTGAGCAAAATCTTGATAGCATTACCATACATCCAGAAAACCTTCAAATATCACGTTAACGGGCGTAAACTATCCAGCGTCGCCCGTTCGACATCCCAGCGTGCGCTAGCCTTTTCCAGGAACGGCAGAATCGCTATTAAGCTCAACGCCAGCACGCACGCAAAATACACGACCACAACGGCAATCTTAATAAAAGTGGCAAAATTCCTCCAGAGAACTTTGTGGATGAGGGTCATTTGTGGGCCGGCGCCGGGAAACGGGGAGAGCGGTTTGATGGGTGGATTACAGGAGAGAATGGCGATCAGTTGGCCAATGATCGCCACGGCTCTCGGTGGACTGCTCTCACGTTTCTGGAAGAAGGCGATGACGTACGTGAAGAAGAGCAGCATAACGACCAACAGCAGTGTATCGGCGATGAAAATACCTAAAACAACCAAAATAGAGTCTTTGAATCACGTGAAAAAAGGGATAAAATGGAACAAGGATGTTTACTAAATAAAAAATAATAAACAGATAAATGAAGACAAAAAAATTTATTTTTATTATATTAAATGTTTTATTTTATTGATAAGTAGGCTGAACCGCTAAACACATAGGTTTACTGCTCACAGAAGAGGTTAAGATATTACATATACATATGCTCCTTATTAATGTAAAAAATAAATGTTACGGAACACTTGCCTGATATCAAAAAGCAGCTAACTGCAAAGCCTAAATGTATGATCAAGATGCTGTTCATTTTAGCGCTTATTTACCTTAAATTTACTCGTCGTATATTTTTGAAAAAACTTATCTGTACATCTTTTCGGGAGCGTTTAAGTACTGATAAATAATAAGAAGTGATACAAGTGTAAATATTATAAGCGAAGGCAATCAAAACCCAAAAGTCTTAAAATAAAACAAAGGTTAAGTATCCCAGTCTAGTATTCAAACTAGAAAGTAGTTTTGCCTGTTAATCATGACAATTACCAAAGAGTGGTGTTTTAGTCGCCGGTGGCATAGCAAAACTCAGATAAAAATGCAGTCCAGCAAAGAACAACACCTCCACAATCCCCATGACCATGTTGACCCGCATATCCGTCGTACAGGCAAACAGCAGTCCCGAGACAACAGCCATCACCACCGGCGCCAACGCGAAGGAAAACAGGAACTGCGTGGGACGGTGTTCAAAGTACAGGCGAATCCAGGGTAGTTCCTTCCCGTATTTCCGGCGCAGATCATCCATGTTTTCCGGCACCATAAACTGGCCGCCCTTGATCAGACGCCACTGGTGACCTTCCATGTAGGAGCGCACGTATACGGCGTTGGTGTGGAAGTATAAGCGGACCTCGTGGTCATTGATTAATGGGGAACCTAATTAAATAATTAGTTATATATTTTTTAAATATATACCAATATTAACACCAATACCTGATTAATTCATATTAAACTAATAATTATGGCTGCAATTAATTTTGTTACTGATTATAATTTAAAACAATTTTCAGAAATACGTAAAGTATTTTATTTCTTAAATAAACTGGACAAAAGACGATTGATTTGTATAGAAAACTTTGCTAAAAACTAATGTTTTGATTCAGATAATTAGGATGCTTACGTTGTACGAATACATAAACTCACCGAAGACAAAATCGCATTCCATGGCGGTAAATGGCCAGTACCTGGCGTCGACATAACAGGGCGCTTTGAGTGTGGCGCGGGGATACCACAGTACTTTGCCGGTGTTATACACCAGTGCCGGCGCCGGTGCGAAAACGTTGGATTCTTTGGCATTCCAGCTGAAATCACATTTAGATTTGTTTTCAGTTTGAATGGTATTTGTGGTTTTGATACTATTCTTGAAAATCTTTTTCATATTTGCCGATTTTTAATTTTTTTGTTTGCCTGAACAAAAAAATAAACTGCGGGAAGGATATATTCGTAACGCGTCAGCATTCAATCTTGAAATGTTGGATCGTTACGCATAAATTAACAATCATGCAGTTTATCACGCGGATAAGCGCACAAAAAATAAAAAAGGAATCTTATATTTTTTGAAGAAACAGTAAAACAAGATATACACAAAGAGCGACCCAAAAATCGGCACTGATGCTAACCACTGCGATGGGAGAATTGCGTTCTGCATACCTAACATAATAATATTTCTATTAGCGCAAAAAGTGGAATTTTTCCGATGTCCGCACGGAATCGCGGCAGAATTACCAAACTAGTGTAACTAAGTAATAGATTATCAAAGTATATTAAAGCTGCAGCGTATATTTTTAGCAGTAGTATTGTCTGCATGTTATACGCACTGGCATCCCATATATAGCTTCCTACCTGTTGAGTAAGTAGATAGTTGGATGGTAAATCTCATTATCACTGACGGGAATAGCGGTCAAATTGGAAAATCTGCCGGCATCCCACGTTAGTCGTGGATCATACCACTTGAAGCCCATTTCAGCGTTGACTGCAATGTATCCCTTATACTCGTCCTGTAAAGCATAAAGCATGTATTGTTATATGTGGTGCTAACAGCATCCTTATAGCAGTTTTCCATAAGATCACTACAATATCATGTAGATTGCCAGTTTAACTATAATATTATATTTACAAGCTATTCAAAATTGATTAACTGTGTTTGAATTCGGTGGGTTATTATACTGTTTTAGTTAATCTGTTTTGCCGCTTATTTTACTGTTTAATTTACCCAACAGCGTTCCTAATGTTATCTGTTGCTAATTTCATTCTTTACTTCAATGTGTTATACGTATACTTACTGTATTCGCTAACTAATCATGAGCCCACGACGTATCTATCTACTGTATTGCCTGTCGTATCTATAATTCAAAAACAAAGCTAACATCCCGAAAAATTTTCGTATTCACCTGTTAGAAGTTCGAATTCGATTACACGTTAGGTTTAGTGATTAACAACAACTCTTGTGTTTTTCGTATCAACCAAAACCATTTATGTGAATCTATAACGCAAGTTTTCAAAGAAAACAGTTAGTTCAGAATTGGCACTGATGACTAAAAGTTTTTGGACACAGTTACAACAGATACCGAGCCCATTCTGACCGTCATGGTATAAATTATTGGTATCGCAGCAGCGCGTTTAAACCGATGTCAAAAAATTAATGCAGTAATCATACAACTTATTGCCAATACTTATATTAACAGAAAAATAAAAATGTATATATTTTTAACATTTTCAACTATTGTATACCTACTTTTGTACTACGTATCTCCGTAAAAATTCAAACATAATTCGATACTGTCCCAGCGCAACCACGCTTATTATAGAGGCATTTATTTTTCGTTTGTTACCTGTAGATCGTACTGTACTTACAATGTCCATAATTCCCCGCAGGCTAATTGACATGGACACATTAATAGCCTGTCCATCTTCCAGTCGTGGTCCCGTACGTTTGTCATAAACAGAGTTATGAATAACCAATAAACGCGCAAGCATTTCATTCTCACTTCGGTCTTCATCCACGAGCAGTGTCCCGTACGCTGGTCCGGGACCCATTGTCACCTCTTCCATCTCCTCATGCTCCGTTGCCACCTCATCCTCCGACTCTATAAGTATTTCTTCATCCGACTCCTCTATATTCGGCAGACACACGTAAAAAAAACTATATTTCCAAATAAAATATTCGTTTGAACAAAGCTGTACTGTAATTTATAATTTTTTGTAAATTTTGTAAATTATATATAATTTATAAATTTGTAATTTATCATATTATGGCGATCTGTGGAACATTTCGGTAGATTTTAAAAGCTATATCTCTAATAAAATATTTGTTTGAATAAAGCTGTACTGTAATTTATAATTTTGTATTAATTTTGTAAATTTTGTAAATTATATATAATTTATAAATTTGTAGTTTATCATGTTATGGCGATTTGTGGAACATTTCGGTGGATTATTTTTTATTCTGCAGCAGATTATTCCTTCATAGATATATTACATTAATGACACAAATCGGTTTATAAATGTATATAATGTATTTAGCAAAGGTCTCTAATAAATAATAAAAAATATAATAAATTTTGAATAGATGCAACTTTTCAGAAACGAAAAATGCTGAAAATCCTTCCAGACTGAAGTTATGCTTTTGGGAATGCAGTATTACAACCGCATCGCAAACATACCTGCACCAGTAAAAGGCAAGCCATGCGCGATGTACAGCACAATGACAAACATCAACTTCCATGTCCCGAAATTCATTGTTGCTAATTTCGTTACTAAATATAAGAATCTGATCTGTATTTGCTCGATTGCTTCGCTGGAGAAAAACATGTACCGGAAAGACTGAATGTCGATTAATGGTGCACAATTTTCGTACAGGATAAGATAATCATCAATTATGCGTTCAAAGGTCACCGCTAACCCGATGCATATCAACAAGTCAAACATGCGAATTTGTAGATTTTTACGTAAAGCGATGCATCTAGTGTTCCTGCGGTATCTACCTACACACATACAGTAGCGTTCAATCGTGAGTAGTACCGAAAATTCACGGAATGGTTTACCATTCACAGTCGGCCGTTTAGATAGTAAATGTTGCATTTACGTATACTCGCATATACCCGCAAGTCAGTTGTCTTTTTTACTGATAGATATATATAGTGCAGCAACAAAAAACTGTTGTTTTTTCTATGACAGGTAATACAATACGAAAGTTACGGTAGTTAATAAAAAAAGAGTATGCTATCCATTTTTTGCATTTAAGGAATTAGCATTATGCTTAAACCCAGCTGGTTTGAACATAGATCGACCGCACGGGGATACAGAGCCACAGTACTACGATATTCCACATTTGTGTTGAGAATTTTCGGCGACAAGCATTTGCTGCAAACCTGATTACGAGCAAAAACCTACATCCATAATTTTATTATTTTTTTCACGTTATGGCATCCCTAATGCAGACATCCTACATTCCCGAGTGGTCATCATTAATTTCATGTGCAAAAAAACAAAACTGTCCCGTAATCACGAACCATAGCAAACATATTTATCGATCAATGCAGCATATTCAGAGCTTTATTGTAACCAACCAACCAGGCACACACAAGCCCATAAGACAATAAATACAGACACAACTCAGTACGTCAAACCAATGAGAAACGCACAAACAATGGTACACACAATAAACAGTCCACCCCGCATTTGTGCAGCCACCTGGGCCCATTTGACGGTGGCCTCGCTCTCGGACGGCGTGAGACCATCCGTCAGCACCAGCTGACCACTGGACACCGGCCGCTTCCGTCGGCACAGCTTGCCCGGTATAAGCGACGAAAGGGTGCGGGAAACGGCCGCAATGAACCGCGGTACCGATCGTTCGCTGGCGGCCAGTCGATCCAGCATACAGGAACACATGAGGATGCTGAAGATCAACACCGGGATGCTGGCCGTTAAATACGCTACAGAAAAACAAAATACTTGCTCTTCATATCGGCCTTGACTGACTATCATATATCCGTGGGTAATCCTATACTTATTACGTGGAAGATGTTCAATACGGCTGTGTGCTAACGTATAATGTCATTGTTAAGCTGTTATCGTTAAAATATATTTTTATCAATAATATAAAATGTTGATAAATATAAAATATACTTATTAACAAAGCTGTTTGCTTGTTAATAAACGATTCTCTTTCGTTTGTGATTTCTAAATCGGCAACTGTTCTGATTCCAATGAAGAACAATCTGACTCATTCAAACTATACCTGGTGTTATTTTCAACAAATGCCTTGTATAGAAGTACGCAAAATTAGAAAATTTCAGTAATTGCAAATGGCTCCACGAGATGGAAGAAAATAACTACCATGCAGGGAAAAACCACCGAATACGTAAAATAAACAGTTAACACTACATACATCAAATGGATTCAGCCTAGAATCTGGAAACTTTTCTACTGCTTTCCTTTCACAATTTTTTTACAAATATTTGACAACTGTATGATTTTTATCCACAGTTCTGTGGAAAAGGGTGTTATGCCGTCTTGTCAATGCTAGAATGTAAACGGTACAGATGATCGTAGAATAACGGCTACAAATCGGATTTGAGGAGAAACGTTATACCAGAACCAGTAGGACGTGGTAAATGCGCTGCTGCCTGATTGTGAGTTCAAAGTAATGCTTTGAACCTTCCAAAAACTTTTTATAATTTAATGTTACTTAGCTGTACTTAATAATAAACCTAATTTTTGCATTTTGAGCAGTGTCTGTGCGCTTGCTCTCTGTTTCGCTGCGGCCTTTGCCAATAAAGTTAGTTTTACAATAAACCTGATTATGGAGTTAGCTTTCTTTTTTGCGCTTTCTCAACTCAGCACTAATCCGAGTCATAAGGGAAACTGTTTCAGAATACAACAAGTTTAAACCCTTCCTGCATTACTTATGATTCTGTTTTCTGACAATATTATAGGACAAAGACCTAAAGAAATTTTATGTTTTAACTGAAATCTAATTTGTTGATTTAAGTTCTATTTTTTTATAAACAACAAATGATTGATAGAAGTAAACCCCAATCAAAAGATACCACAAATTCAAATAAAACGTACATCCAACTAGCAATCGAGTAAGTACAATTCGATCACAGAAAACCTACCAATTTTGGGTGTATTCTTCGCCGGCGGGATGATCACCCAGAACACCGCCCCCAACGCCACCGTCCCTACCAGCTCCACAACGGCAAACAGATGGCGAATGTTGGCCTCATCCGTGGCGAACATGAACAGCGTCACCAGCAGTATCACATGGGGCGCCAGGAAACAGGAGCGGATGAACAACGCCGGAGTCCGGGTGAAGGTCAGGTAGAAACGGACATTATCGTAGTTATCCCCCACGGCAAAGTAGTTGGTATACCGTACCACCTGACTGTCGCTAATGTACCACTCGTGGGTCCGCACCTCACCGGCACTGTAACCGGGACTGTCCAGCTCCACCGTGGAGGATTCGGGGTACATTTCGAAGGTGGAGTTATCGCGGGATGCGTGAGCTGTACGACCAAACAAATTCGTTACGTACTGAGACTGACATTTGTTTGTTCTGTTTTTACTATTTATATAAACTTTTTTAAGTTGTTTTACTACGAAAACTTCATGCTATCATTTGTTCGTTCAATAGAAACAGCAGTGATCGTCACTTACATTACTGTGCAAACTACAGCTAAAAATGCGTCGCATAAAAAGAAACAGTCAAAAGACAACGAAACGATCTATTTGTGTACAGAATAAAAAACCAACAACATTCATAATTTTACACTGAGTGAATCCTGTATTTTTTGTCAGATACGCAGTGCTCTAGCATTTCCCGTATGAACAACGTAGTGAAGTGGCAGTCAGCATTCTTAAACGCTTGTTTATGCTACATCACGTGCAAAATTTACAAGCGACACCGAAATATGTACTTCCATGAAACCAAACACTTTTTTGATAAGAAAACTTGCAGGATAACTATTCACCAATATTTTCTTTTTTTGTTGACCAATTGAAACGCAACGTCAAACGAACACCAGAGTGACGAGACCCTTACCGAAGACGAAAACACATTTGTGACTATCGAACGGCCATTTCGACATATCCATGGAGCAGTGGATATCCAGGGATGACGGCGGTAGCCAGATCATTTCTCCGTGAAAATACGCAATGACCATGGACGGGGCAAACAAGTGGGTGTCACGTGCTTTATACCTATAAACATTTCATCTGTTTCTATACAGTAGGTAACCCCCGATTATTTTTCTGCCGAATTATCCCACCATTTTTCTCTGTACGTCCCGCTGCATTTCTTTCTCTGGAATATATATTATTTTTGGAATAATTATATGGAATAATATTTTGGAATTTCTGGAATATATTATTATTTGGCCAAAAAATTTTTTTATGCACAAAAATAGCTACATAAAATCAGTTTATTTACAGTACTTTTTCCGCTTTCTTCCTTATTGTACAGCGGTGTTTTGTACGAGTTCACGACTTACCGGTTAATAAGCATAACTTCCGGTATGTACACATCAATATCACTGAAAGGTAGGCTGGAGATATTGGCGTTCTTATCCGGAAACCAAGTCAAACGCCCGTCATACCATTCCAGCTTCATCCAGGCGCTAATGATAACCCGCTGTTTGTTGCAGTCCTGTACAGTAAAAAAACACTCAATTTTCTCGTGTTCTTTGAAGTCAAAAAAAAACTTCTCGTCAAAAGAAAAATTTTCAAAATGATTAGACATATTAAAATATGTGTGTTTCTTCTGATAATAGCATATTCAAGAAAGGTTTCGATCTTAAAATGTCAAAACAACCTGTTGATCGAAGCAATACCGATGCTGTTCTGTAAAAATACAATGCATAAAAAAATACTTATCGGATAGTTTAATACGTACAATCTCCTGGATGCCGGTGAGAATCATGCCGATTTTCAGCTGGAACAATTGTGAATTGTTGGCATTGGGCATGATCGGTTTATCATAGCGAATAAGCAGTTGTTCACGTAGTCGTTTCTCGGCTAACGATCGTTCCCGGCCTTTGAAAAGGGTTCCAGCCGCGGCTTCTAAAAAATATTACCATGTGTTCGAAAATTACCACGGATTATGCCTGAACATTTGAACTTATTTGCATACTTTGCGACCTTATATTACGCCAATTATTATGCATACTTCCTTAAAATCGTAATGTACACATTATGTTTTCCCTGGAAAATTTGCGTTAACATTATGCAAACAGCTGCAGAACATAAATATACATAACTCTCGTATTTTTCAAAACAAAAAATTAAGATTATGGACAAGTGATTCGTTTTACAAGAACACCGAATATCATTAACATGTCAGAAAATAATAAATTTGGGCGCTCTGAAGATTTTCCACAGGGATTAACGTCAAACTCGAAACATAAGAAATCGCTAATCTATTCAATTCATTCGCTTTATAAGCGGATATACATTAGGAATCAACAGATGTCCAGCCCGCCTGATAATTTTGGTATCATGTTGTAAAAACAGTTATCGTCTCGAATCACCTTACCATTCTTCGGATTACTGCCCTGTGCATAATTTCCGGTGAACAGGAACAACAGCGCTACCAAGCATCCGACACAAAAGCACAAATATTCCATAATTCAAATATTAAAAAAAGACGATAATTCTTGCAGTTTTGTACACAATGATACACTCTGATATATACACAATGATATATCCGCATCGGAATACTACAACTCAAAGATCCAGCAAGAAATCATGTCATTGTGCAAAATCTAAGACAGTTTTAAATCCAAAAAAATCAGCACAATGGACGAAAGTATAAATGCACTTATTAGTCGCGAACTTTTTTACGCCAAATCTACAACTGGTGACAACAAGAACGATGGTAGCTAGCTGATAAGCTGGTGAAATGCGGTTACTTACGTCTTATTAGAATGGAGAAAGCGCCGATGCAGAGCACTGATAATGGTGGAGAACGACAAAGTCCAGTCTTCGGCAGATTGCAAACGGTCAATCTACAAGACAAATCCGATTTGGCAACTCAAAACTGACTACGTACGACAACACCTCAATTGAGCCAATTCGGTGTTTTTTCTTCGATGACGATTCTATAGCATTCTTCAGTAACAGACAAATCAGGACACTCCACAAAAAATAATTCGGATTTTATGGAAAATATTGGAAAAATTCGGATTTTTTTACCAATAACTAAGGTAACTTACGAGTTTATTGTTAACAGAACTATGAAAACCATGCTGTGCGTATTTTAACGATTTTTCCCAAAAGTAGCTAACTGACAACTGTTACAAATCATCCCCAGCAAAGATTAGGTAAAAATGATTAAATTCCCGTGTTTTGTACACTTGGAATTCAAGGACCAATCTCACTACTAAGCACTGACCGAACTTCCGCTGCCTGTCAAATGGAACTGCGAAAGGCACTGGGGATCGGGAGAGGAGGAATCCTGCTTGAAAATCACGTCAATCGAATGGTCAGCGTGTGTAGCCGTCAGATTTATTGATCGGTTGACTATTGACACGATCAATAATTCTGATCAATAAATCCCGAAAATACAGA
>JAQGAU010003999.1:0-12267 GCA_034698045.1 Paramacrobiotus richtersi
TTCGGTCACGGGAACGTTCATTTCCGGCTTTAAATCAACAGCACGATCTTCCCTTTGGCACCAGCCGTGCGCTCAATTACGGCCTGGTGTGCCTGTAAAAATGTATAAACATCATCAACTACATGTTTTGCTTACAATGTTAACCATTAATTCACACACTGGAGCGATTTTACTATTCTATGCTGGAGCGTGTTAACGCCATTGTTCTACGTCTTCTAGCATAAGTCAAACTTGGTTTGCCTGTAAGTGCTGCACCCTAGCCTGTTTGTTGCGCAAGCTAATAAATACTGCAGAGAATTAATCAAATTTGTACTGTATCGCACAAAATAACAAGAAAAAAAATCGATTTAAACAACAAAGTGTTCTACCGTAACGTTCTCAACAAAGAAAAGATCGCATATTTTAGTAAAAATCAAGCATAGGAAAATTTAAAAAACACGACTATGAATAAAGAACTCATAATCCGAATACCTTTGAACCGGCAATGCAGTGAAAACCCTATTATAATTACAATTCACAAATACCAGAGAAAGCTGCTGATCAAGATCACGTAACATATTTCAACGTATGTCGTCTCATGCACACTGACCTCTGGCGCTTTATCCAGCGGAAACTCCTGATCAATCACCGGTTTGACCCATCCGCCGCGTACTCCCTTAACCAGCTCATCCCCAATGATTTTCCACTCTTCATCCGACCCATGGGTCAGCATGACCCCGGACAAGGTGACCTCTTTGCCCATCATCGGAAACGCATCGAACTTGACCTCCCCGTGACTGCCGATGACGACGATGCGTCCATCCGAGGCAGCCAGCTCCATGTCCGTCGCGAGATTGTGATTAGCGACCATCTCCAGAATGACGTCGAATCCGTGGGCGCCGACCGCTTGGCGGAGACTCTGGACGTAGTTTTTGTCGCGGTGGTTGAAGGCAGCGCTAGCGCCGTTGGATTTGATCAGCTGGAGGCCGTCGTCGGTGCCGGCGGTCCCGAATACCTTCATGCCCCAGGCGGAGGCGATCTGGCAGGCGGCGAGACCGACAGCGCCTGAAAAGTTGGATACAGTTATTCTTTATAACATATCCATAAACGATTGCACCGGACGCTATGTCCGTCCACTTTTACAGTTCAAACAGAAAACTCACCGCTTGCGCCATGTACCAGAAGTGTTTCGTTGGGCTTTGCACGGGCCCTACAAACAAATTTGCTCAGTGTTCAGTTTTGGGAAAACTACGATAATTTTATAAATTTAATAGATTGATTTTTTTTACTTAATCATTAGTGATCGAAGTGCGGTCAGATAAGGGATTCCGAGTGCAGCTCCTTGGCTGAACGTCAGGGATTCACCGAGCGGAAATGCGTTGCGTGCGGGAACAACAGTGTACTCGGCGTATGTTCCCGATAAGGGACTGGGACCTTCCGATGTGAACACTCGGTCGCCAACCTATACCCATACAAGATATTCGCGCACGACCATGTACAGCTGAATCGTCAAATTAATTATAAATTACATACTGTACTATCATGTACGCCGTAACAGTATACGTATAGGATAAACTGTAACTACCCGACCACTGGAAAAAGTCGTTTACTGTAATTGATTGATGGCTTGGAATGTGAAATAAAAACGTTTAAATGGTTTTAATGCTTAAATATAATATTTTTCATCAATATTATGTGGAAATACATTCGCAAACAGGCGAATAATACAACTGTTCTTTATTATTAATAATTAATAAGCATGGCTATATTCGTACTTCCTTTGTTTGACCTAATTGCCTTGAAAAATCATACACCTTTCTGCAGGTAGTTAAAAACAACACGCGTAAGGGATTCTATCAATTTCTATGGAATCGGATGAAAAATTACATATTTCTAAATCATGCATAGTCAAATTCGTTATGTGACTACACTATGGTGATGGGCATGCTATCAATGGGGTATGCAGCCACTTCGCTACGATTTCGCTATGTACCCGAACGGAATCGCAAAGAAAGGTACGAACTTCCGGGGGCTGTGTTAACGTTAACACCGTTCACGTTAATGCTTCTGCATGCATATGGTACTGACGAATATTGCCGAGTCCAAACTAGTGACACCAGCACTAATTATTGCTATTGTAAAAAAAACTACAAGTATATCAGCGGTGTGTACAAAATTAAACGCTCAATATAGACACATGTACACGGGCGTAACTGGCACCACATTAGTTGTGAAGTTTACAAGTGTAACCTGGTTTACCTTGAACTTGGTCTCTCCATGTGGCACAGCAGCGACAATACCGGCTGAATCTCCGCCCAATCCCAAAGGAAACGGTCGGGGACCAAAGTTACCGCCGCGAATGTAGGTATCCACTGGATTGACTCCGGCTGCTTTAACTTGCACCAATACCTATCAGTAAATAATAAAACGAATGCCAAATATTCACTAATAAAATTATAAATAAAATGAGATAGCAATTATAAAGTCTAAGGCTATTGAAACTGACTACGTATACATACGGATTTGCAGCCTTATTAAGTTTCGTTGAAAATGTATGAAAATGAGAAAAAATTACTCAACAGGAAACAGTTCACTGAACTCTCGTGCCCAAGCAGCCAATGTCCTGTACACAGCCGTAGCGCAACGGCTCGCTCACAAGGAAAACAACTAAACAAACTTTTAAACGGAGTAATTTTTCCACTGTTTCGCCTTCCGCATAATTTACAGGTTGTTCTACGACGTAGGAAATGCGTTCTCAAAAACAATACTAAAAGATAAAAAATCGCGAAGGTACGATCTGCTAGAGTACAACAATTACACATACGGAACATTGGGTGAAAAATACAACTTCCTGAAAGGTTCCTGCGTAATTACCTGGCCTGCTTGTGGCACTGGCCGTTCCACAGTTGAAACTTTCAGGATTTCCGGACCACCAAATTCCGATATACGAATTGCTCGCATGCTGGTCATTTTCGCTGCAATCGGAATTCCAGTATAACTTTACCTATGCAACGAAAAACGTCCCTTTACAAGTGTTAGGTGCAAGAGACGCAAAGCTGCAATTGACGACAATTCGACTTCAGGGAGAATATTTTTATAGAAGCGGTGAAATTTTCTTATGCCGGCATGTAAAATTTCTCAAAGTGCCTTATCACTGTGTTCTTAGAACTGGCAAAAGCTGTCAATGATCAGTAATGGATAGGACTTACTGTTTATCAATGGTAAACAATAAACTGCTGTAGATAAAATTTTTAGACCTGCGCAAACAGTTTTCCCTACGACAGCGATAGCGAATGCAAATACAGAAGTGTGCGAAGCAGCTGTATTTCTATTTCTGCTCTACGAGTACTTGTATACGTATTTCTTGCAGATACGTACCGATGTACACGAATAGCCGAAGGTTAACCGTCTATCCGGCATTCTGAACGGAAACTGAACAATCATAGCCACTGGCAGCGTGACGATACATTTTCATGTAGCTGTACTGGACAAGGTATTTTCGTCAATTTTTATGACGCAATTTTTTATTAAATTTTTATTAAAATTATCGTATTGCAGTTTTGTAATTGTGACTTTTCATTTTTTTATCATTTCTAATTTTTGTTAAATGCGGTGGTACGGGTTCAAAAACGCCAGAGGGGAACAGGAGGTTTTCAAGTGTCACACTATTGTGCTGACGGTCCGCTGCGAAGTCTACACCATTTAAACATAGAATTAAAATTAATTAGTATTTAGCAATGCATTGAATGATCCAAACTGCAAAAAATTATGACTTCTGGCGATTTTATGTAGACCGAAATACCGAATGCATTTTGAACGGAATAATACACGTACCTTATGCAAACGGCACCCGCCCGCGCTGCCGCAGCGACTTACCGGTAATAAAACGCTGTCGGAATGCCAAGTCATCCTCGCCCCGCCCCCCTCGATTTCGGAGCACTTTCGCATTTTAATCTCCAACTTTTTCTTGTCTTCTACGCACGGTACCAGTCTACCTGATGCATAGAAGTCAAACATTTTGCGAATATTAGAGGCTTTCATTCTGCGAATCTCCTGTGAATAAAGTGGATTTGGAGCTTCGTAAAGATATTCACCACGATTTATTGGACAGTATCCTTCCGCAGTTCCAGTCATGAGTTCCGGAAAACGCATTGCTTTGGTAAATCAGTAGACGCGCCCTGCTCTCATTCTTCGGCCTGCATCAATGAGTAAAACGCGTATAATCTTTCCAGGTAACCGGGGCGAATAAAGGCATCGGATATGGGATCGTGCGCGGATTGTGCAAGGCACTGGGCGATCGCGGAACTGTTTATCTGGCTGGTAAGTAAACCGTCAGCGTCAGTTGCCCATTTTGCCATTCTTACGTTGTTCGATTTACGGTGTTATTTTTTATTTAAATCGTTTGCTATTAAAATAGTGCTTTTCACCATGTAACAGATTACCGTGGGATTATTATTCTGCAGAAAAAAATTGGAGAATTCGCATTTTTAATTTTCTGGCCGAAATTGCGCATCAATTCGGAAAAATAGTTAAAATAATTAATGGTCTATAAAACAGATACGCCCGCGTGCGGGCGCAGGCTTTGGTTACTGTCTTATTGAACTTACCGAACGTAAAAATCCTGATCAGACGGATAGCGCCTTCGCTCTAGATCTGGTGTGTTCGAATGTCCGCTTTTCCATAATAATATATCAAAAAAAAGAACTGCACGTGTCGTAGCTAATTTTATTATTATACGGCAGCTTTGGGGCTTTTTATTATATTTTTGTTTGATTTGCTGTTGAGTTTTTCGGCACGGTTTGACTGGTATTTTCTTAATTCATAGCTCGAAATGAAGATCTGGGAAAGGAGTCCGTGGACAAGCTAACCAAGGAGGAGGGACTCCATCCGGAATTTATTCACCTGGATGTGACCGATCGGAAGAGCATCGAAAAGGCTCGCGATACCATTGTCCAACGCCACGGCGGACTGGACATCCTGGTTAATAATGCCGGAATGGCTTTCAAGGTCAGTTAGCCAACACCAGCGACGGTTAGTTTGTTAAAGAATTTGGAAACACTTCTTTTTTAATTTTTACCTAATTTTCAGTAACCATTCAGTGTGCAGTTCAGCAACCTTGCCACTAGGAATTTTTCCTGCAAAAAATCAGCGTTTGATAGCGCAAAAAAATCAAATTCATATGTTTTTAGCATACCAAAGCTGCGTTCTTAAGATATGTGATATTGTGCACATCCAGATTATACATTTGGCACTGAAGATTACTGTTGCAGTCGAATTAAAAACAAGCAGTTCAAGCAGAAGCAAGAAAAGTTTGAATTTTAATTTGGATGCAACAATTTGCAGTTTTACTATATGTAGTGTTCAGAGATGGTAATAACTGGATTTATCACACTGGCAATTTATTACTGGGAGTATTATAAATTATGCATTTTTACTTCGAAACTTCGTCATCCTGATAAGAAACTAAAGTACCATTCCGGTTTGTGTAAGTTGATCCTTGGAAATCGAATCACTTCTTACCATGCAAAAGACCACGTGCATTTACAATTTTGATGGCCGGTTATTTGCTTATGTAGAACAGTGCGACTGAGCCTTTCGCGGAGCAGGCCGAGAAGACTCTGGCGACCAATTTCTTCGGCTTATCGGATGTTTGCGATATCATGTTTCCCATTCTGCGACCACATGCACGGTGCGTACCATCAAAATCTTGCTGAAAGTTTTGTTCTATGGCGCGGTATCTGACAAAATGGGCATGTTAGCATTTAAAAAAAATAAAAATAGGATAATAGTTCGGAAAATGTAGAAGATGATTACAACAAGAAAAATATAAGGAAACGTATTACATACATTTAGAAAGTATCACTACGTGTTAAATATTTGTGTTACTTTTGAGAACGAAAAACTCGAATGAAAAAACGGTACTAAATGCCCCAATAATACTCTTAGGAATAATTTTTTGGCTGACTTCATGCTATTTTACAGAGTGGTGAACGTGTCGAGCTGTGTGGGAAACGTGAACTACATTACCAATTCGACCATTAAACAACGTGTAACTGCTGAAGATTTGACGGTGGATGAACTGAAGAAAATCATGAACGATTTCGTTTCGTAAGTACCGAAACTTTCCTCCCAAAAAGATCTTTGTTTATAAGGCAGACTGATACAAAAAAGTGCTGAATTGTCCTGCCGAAACGTTCGAAAAGCGGAAATGACGTTTGATTAATTGGTTTTTTGTATGAACTTTTCTTCGGTGCATCAGTTTAACAACAGTACTTATAAAATGAGACTTCGATTAGGGCCGCTCAGCGTGGTAGCCACAAAGACGTCGGTTTTCCCACGACCGCGTACGGCATGTCGAAAATCGGTGTGACGGCCCTGTCCAGTCTGCAGCAACGTTTCTTTGACCAGGATAAATCGCGCCAGGATATTATCGTTAATGCGGTAAGAAAAGCCTGAGCCTACCATCTTTTTTTGAAACAATTTTCCAGTACAGTATTAGCGGTTAATGATTGATCTACTAAACGAACGAACATCATTTCCTGTAATTTTTCTGGATACGGTACATAAATCTGAAAAGTATTGTGAGATGAATAAATTATTGATAACTTTTTTTGTGGATATTGTTGAATTGTTACTTTGGCACTTCGTAATGAATGGCGTGTTGAATAGACCCATCCGGGATACGTGGACACTGACATGAGCAGCCATAAAGGTTCGCGAAACATTGACGAAGGCGCCGAGTCATCGGTCTACGCCGCTTTACTCCCGGAGCAATCAGGTACCGGAGACAAATCTGTTCCACGCGGCGAGTACATTTCCTGCGATTCCAAAGTGGCTGACTGGCGAAAAGGTCTGGATATGGCTCTGTGAATCCGGCAGCGTTCAGCGAAAGTCTTCCCATGTGTATCGACGTGCTTCCATGTTTTTACATCGATTTTATTGCTGTGAATGTGATTTTGACGATTTTTGGTGTTTTTTTTCCAAGTCGGTTTTTGCCTCGGTTCGTTCATTTTTACTGCGCCCGTTATTTCCGTGAAATTTACTAGATCTTTGTGGAAGAATTTGTACCTCGAAGTAAATTTAATATATTGCACTCGTCCGGTTTTCAACGTAACTTCATTCCGCACATAAACAGAATTATAAAAATTGCATAAAAATTATAGCTGAAAAGCCTCAAAATAAAGGTTTGGGTTCGAAACCGGAAAAACTCTTTGTAATTTGTCTGAAAAATAATCTTCGGGCCTTTATAAAAATTCACAGTAAAAGCTGTCGGAATTGTAAAGAAAACTCTTGAAAATTAAAACACTTGCGGGAGCTGCCCATCCACATACCAATCGGGTATAAACTTATAGCTGCAGTTGGTTGCGTCCAACGACTGCATTTTGACACTGGTCGATCCGAGATTCCATTCAAATTTGTAGATCGTCCTGTAAATTAATTAATAATTCGATCAGGTATGCCGGTAAAATCACGGATATTCATGCAGTCAAAAACATGTTTGCACAGGACGATGCGAAACAGAAAAAAGACAAGTCGGTTGCTTACTTTTTGTGGGTTTCCACCACCACGTTGCGGACGAATGCCAAAAAGTCCGACAGAAATTTCACGCAGACAGACGGAGACCAGTTAATGCGTTTATGCTGCAAAAATCAAATTTTCACGTTATTTAATGCAGGTTAACAAAAATCCCGGATACTTACGAAGTACAGCTGATTCTGCATAGTAATGTCCGAGGGCATTTCGTCGGTGTAAGTGACAATGCCTTCGTCATTACGGAATCCAATACAGATCAGCGGAACTCCGCCGATGTAGCTCTGTGCCCAAAAACGCCGGTATTTGCCGTTCCTGGAAAGATTCCGCAATACGGTAAACCTTGCGGTAATCATTAATCTTCCGGTAAACTATGATCACAGGAAACGTACTCAAAATGAATCCACAAATCTTCGCATTACGAGTTCTATGCTCCAAAGTTTATGACACCATGATTCATGTAAGAGGCCAGTAACCACTTCAGCTGCCTTCGATCGATGAAAAATCGTAAAAAACAAATCAATAATACGGACGAAAATTTAATACTGTCGAGTCTGCGAGAAGCACATTTTGCAAAATTCTACGTAAGGAAATCGATAAGCATCGCAGTCTGAACGCAGTATTTTCAGCCTTCATAAGAACGCAGTTTCTTTTTTAATAATGTAAGAAAATCTGGCAACTGAAATATAGTACCGTACAGAAATTTGGACAGTCCATCAGCATCCGTCAGCTGTCGCGAAGTCTTGCACTCCACGTAGCTCGGTGGTCCCTTCTCCGGCTTCTGTGGATCACAGCAGTCGATCTCCGCAGCATACATCAAACCCGTCGTCCCGAGCTTACTGGTCAATACACTAAGGAAGGCATCGAATGGATTCGGCTTGGAATCGACGGATGACCTTTCATCACATGTCATACACTGCTCAAACTTATATCCCCTGTGGAGAAAAAATCTCGCTAGCGAACCATTTTCGGTTTATGCATAGCCGAAGTCTGAATTCGCAATATGTTAAAGACCAGCTGCGGAATATATGATTATCATCGACTTTTAAATCCGCTTTTAGCATGACAGTTTATGGCTAGCTTCTTTCAACTGGTACACACAAATTCTTATGACTTTTTACCATTGTACTAAAGATTCACTAACATTGTAAGTATACTTTCCCACCGATATGCTGTTTCATTCCGGAAATCATTAATCTTCTTCAAACACTTCCGCCACAAAAATTGGATAATTCAAAAGCTTTCATAACTTTGTTTAGAGATGGTTGTACGAGGCATTGCTGATGTAGATCAACAAAACGAAGATTTTCAAATTACCAGTATTGTGAGGCTTTGTACTGGTCAGTCTGGGGTCCCACGCGTTCATTCCGAGCATCTTCCGTTTCGAAATTGGAGAGATAGATTATTCCATCGATCAGACATGCCGCTGTGACCCACCCTTTCATCCGTTCATACGGGGTCACCATGATTTCATACAGCCGTTTTCTCAGGCAGATGATATCCACTTTCGGCCTGCAACAAAGTGAGGTAATAGCGAAAAGCTCAAACGAAGTCGTGTAATGAAGCAAAGGCAAACAAACAAATCACCCAGTCAAAAGTAAAACACGCTACGGTATAGTAGCCAGTATGAAGCTTTCATCAGTATTATGGCATAAGTCGTAGAACAGTGGTCGAAATACAACGGTGGGTAGAGATGTCTATAATGGTCGGCCAAATTTACGAAAAATATATCGTGGAATGCAGGATACATAAGTTTATAATTATATATTTGTTATAATTTTTTCAAGGTTAACTTAACGATCACAAGCCAACAAGTAACCAGTTTTGCCGAACCCTGCATTGAATTAGAGCAGCATATACCTATTGCTCGCCATGAATTTGTACAATTTATTTAATAATTAATTTTAGCCTTATTACGTCGCGCTGCCGCACTGGCAAGTAACTAACTACCCCAGTGGCTTACCGGATCTGATTGAATTCGCCGGGATGTTTCAAAATCCATGTCAGCAGCTGATCCAGATGCTCGTTGGTCTCGGGATCATCGGGATCGGGTCGCGGCCGAAAATCATCCGCTCCAACATTAAGATCGATGCGCAGATTCTGTACAGTTTTCCCCTTCCCTCTGCGTTTAAGTGCCTTCAGTCCACTGCGGTCGTCATGATAGCGCCGTCGAAAAGTGCCAGGAACTGGGCCCGTCAGCGAAAAAGCACCAATTTCATGAAGGTTTTTCAACTGGGGCGCCAAAATGCTGCTGGAGAGTGATCGGTCAATGTTTAAGCTGTTGCTTGGTATGACGGGCAGTGAGAAGAATGCGGGCACCATGATGGATTTAGTACACGATTTCAGACATTAAAACAGGCAGGACGGCTAAAGATCCCACAGACAACAAATGTTTTGTAACTGGATTCGGCGGCACAAAAAAATGTGGGAAACTGTCAGAATGCGAAACCTGGATTTCGAAACAGTCAATCACCAGTTTCGCAGGCTTGGTATCTCCACCAGGCTTGCATAATTATGGCTTGTCCGCGAAGTAATAAATCGTCTGTACTTATCTGTATCTGTCTGCCGATTCCCTCTTTTTTTTATCTTTACGAACTTTTATAAGAAAGTATTCCCAAAAAGGTAACGGAAGACACATGGAAGAAGTAGAGCTGTCTATATGCTCTAGCAAAAGCCAAAGCAACAATGGAATTCCAGTCAGTACTGGAATGATCACTAGACAGGCGTGCACTTGGCGAACATTTTCATACGGATTGCAACTTGCAAGTATTTTATAATCTAAATTATTATTTTATTTTTGATTCATTACTCTTTTCCCGGCTGTCGAAGTTACGTCTGCCTGTTCTGAATTAATGAGTTGAATTATCTTGATCATGCCTCCGACAAAGGCAGCTACAGCCGTTGCATCCCGACGCAATCCGCCGCGTAAAACGACTTTAAAGCAGACCAAGTTGGACGAGGTTCTTCGCGGGAAAGCCAAGAATGGCGCTGCGGATGATTTCATCAGCCCGCCAAAAATTCTTCTGAAGAAGGACGTGCTAACGTTTGAAGAAAATAGCAATGGTGAACTGGTGGAGAGCTCGTCGCTTGCAGCGGAGGAATTGGAAGTTATTTCCGTGAAATTGAATAAAAAAGAAGCGACAGGCCTCCGTAAACCATCGAGTCCGCAAAAGCTCGTCATCCGAAAGCGCCTAGTACAACATCCTAGTAAGTCGACGATTTTAATTTTAGATAGATTAGATGACTATTTCCCCGAAAGGATTTCTGGCTATTGTGCTTGCTTTGACCAGGAAGCTGAGAAGTTTCCGAATTAGTGCCTTCAAGTTTCTCATTTGATTTTTCTACTCCGCTTTACTATTTACCGAAAGGCGAAAGGCAAGAAAGCTGTGGCTGTTTTTAAAGTTGTGTATAAATCTGTGAGTTATTTATTTTAAGGGAATTTTCGTAAGCTTCGCGTACGTTAATCCGCGATATGACACGGTTTTCTGATGTTCGTTTGCTGTATCGATATTTTCCAGCATTTCGTGCACCTTACTGTGGTCCTTACATAGCGCCTGCCCACCGGTTCAAATAAATTAATCACTTAACTCTTCAAAATCTGAGTTTGTTACATTTTTTTAATTGGTTGGTGGAGTATTGTACGAGCATTGGTTTTACTTTATGATCATCAGAGATTTAGATAAGCTATGAAAGAAAATGAGAGAATTGAATATTTATTTCTTTAGTTTTCACAATTGATTAATTTAATAGCAAGCGCCCTGGTACATACGGAAAGCAACACTCAACAGCATCAATTAATTGATTCTTAATACTGTATTTGCGGAAATTAATCTTATTTTGTTTGATGAAATATAGGTAGTCCGGAATTTACCTCGTCAGTTAATTACAGGGTAGATAAGTTTTGTTACCATTAGAGTGGTCAGTCAGTAGAGTGCTTTATATTTAGCAGAATGTGTGCAGGTTCAGAAAAAGCATTATTACATGTTTAAAGTAAATTAAAACAGAGATACGATCACTGTATTGAATTAATTTGGACATAAATAACGATGTACCACAGTCTGCTGGGTGTAGAAGGTTTACCACAGCGAAACAGACGGGCCTCTCTTGAACAGCGAAACAGACGGGCCTCTCTTGAGCCTTTTAATGCAGAACCAAAACAACGTCTGGAATAGGTGGTGCAACGAAGGTATATAAAAATGTAGTCTGTACTCTGTAGGCGTGTTATCAAGAGATGCAAAATTGCGAGTACCAGTCAGGATTCAGCCGATTTTCTTTTCTTCTTTTCGCTTAAAATCTTTTTAAAGTTGCTATTAATTTTGTTATTACTTCGTGTACAGTCAAATCGAAATGTGTTGTGGGCAGGCGTGGCTACCTTTCTCGATAATGCTGGGCACGCCACTCCACCACTGCAACCGTTAGACAAAAGTAGAAGGCGTTGCACTCGGCGCAGTCCTCGATTTCGCAGACATTCGCAATATTAATTCGACTTCCAACGTGCTTATGTGTTTGACGAATCTGTGATTAGTCTGCTGTGATTACATATTATCAAAAGTCTTAATTACGAAAATGCTCGTCTTAATGTGGCAGTCAGTCCAGATTGGTCCCAATCTGTATCTGAACATTCCCAATTATTATTCCATAGAAGTCCCACCCAATACTCCCCAGAAGAAGGATATTATTCAGGATGTGGCCGTGCAGACGCCCATTCAGTCCGTGCCAGCGGTCCGTGGCCACCAGATCATTTCACCGGAGATTGCC
>JAQGAU010004000.1:0-12267 GCA_034698045.1 Paramacrobiotus richtersi
CCAAACTTTTCGATAAATGGTTTTTTGTTAATTTTTTAGTGATGATACCGCGTGCAAACACATACGGTAATGCTGCGTAATAATGCGCAAGAACTGTATTTGGGAAATATGCTTTAAATGCTCGCCATTACTGTCATTCTTTCCCGCGTTGGTTCTGTTGGAAATCACCGCAGCAATGCTGTGTAGTGCTCGTTTGTGTACTACATTGTATTACGTTTTTTTAGTTAATTACCTTGTGTTTATTCCGAATTATCTTCCTGAAATTTTTTAGAACTTGTTAGAGAGCCGGCTAGCCAGGCTGACTTTTCTGAATCTTCTTTGAACCAGGAAACTGCTGTCAGAGTTAAAATAACCTCTGATAACCCAAAATCTTTGTTAGCATGCGGTTTTCGACCATTTGCAAGCCAACAGCCAACCCAAGATTGTTTTTGGTAAAAAACTGCAGGAAAAAAGCAAACATCCATTAGGCAGGAAGATTATACTAGTACTATCAAACAAGAGTAAAGTGGAAAATGAATTTTCGCTCAGAAATCCATCGTAGTCAAGGCGAACTCGTATGTGTATGTGTGACGCTGTGTGTGTGTGTCGATGCAGCGCTCTGGCGCACACCGGACTGCGTTTTGACACACAGATTCGTTTTTTCCGGGCATTTTTTGGTGTAAATGTCTGTACAACTGGTGATTTATAAATCGGTGTGAAACTTGGAAACTGCAAACGCTCATGGTCTATTATATCGACGTCCTCGTACCAGTCCATTTATTCCGCCACATAATATGACAGTATCTGCCATTATCCGTCCTCTTATTGCGGTCAGAACAGCTTTATACTCACCCGGCTCTGGTTGTACGTGTGAATGAGCGGAAAAGGTCCACTGGATTGAGATTATTAATCTTATTAACGTGATCCGCATGTTCGAGAGCCGAGCTGACGATTACGCTGGAAGGAAGATTTGCCACTGATCAGCCAGGGTGACGCGCGGCAGACGGGCAACACGGAGCGAGTGGTTTGTTCCTGTGACAATACGCCCCGAATTGGCCGAATTGTTAGACCGGGTACGAGATGCTATTGGCTAAAAAAGTTGTTACCGATGATCCTGAGATTGTGAATGAAGGACACGATATATGGAGAATAGACACAATCACTCGTTTTGCGCAGTTATAACAACGAATCGGTGTAGACCATTCAGAAACCTTAAGCTAGATAAAAAGCCATCAAAGTGGCGTATCACACAAGTTACACTACCTCCAAAATGCGCAAATTAAACCTTAACTTGGGTAATTAAACGCTAGCCGCTGGGTCGAAAACGACAATGTATTATTACCTGTTATTACTAAGCCTCATCAGATCTGAGTCTCAGCACCATCCCTTCGTAGTGTTGATCTATTTCCAGGGATTTCTTATGGTCTGATAGGTAGCTCACTTACAAGAAAATTTGTATGCAGTAATATTGCTGAAATGTCATGCAAGCCACACGGTTCAAATGAATCGCTAGTTCGTTTATGCAGTCTCAAAGTCATACAAAAAGTGCATGATTTAAAGCAAACACCTCCAGGCTTAAGCAGAGCCATCGTCAGCTGTTTACGGATCTGACTGCAGTAAAAAAACGCACTTGCGCATTAGATTAATATGTCTTTGTCATACAATCGTATCACGGCGTGTCATAAAACAATCATGCCTGAATCAGCCATGAACGGATCGTCGAAACTGAAAACAATGTGCTTTTACGCAAAGTGGAAACAGCCAGACTTGTAGATTAAAATTAACTAAGTGTGAACCGGAACATTATGCCTGGCTTTCATTTAGGCGAATGTTTCTCGCTCTGCTTGATGCATTTCCTCATACGATGGTCCTTTGGGTGATATAATTCTGACAACACCGTGATTTTCTTAGGAGATTCCCATAACACCTATCATTATTGATTCACACCGACAAGAAAAACAAAGCTGCAAACTTGGTATGAACGAAACTTTTCTCTGCAGTTGAACAGCGCAAGCCCTGCAAAGTTCCGTTGATTCTAATATTTCACCTGAAAAGTGTTTTTTTTCTTGATAGTCTGTTTGAAGTATTTGACGTGTTGGCTTCAGTCGCTGCTATGTTGGTTTAAATTCGCGCTACTTCAGTGTTGCTGTGCCCGGTGTCTATATACTGGTCATGCAGGCCGGCACAGTGGATGTGGGCAGTAACTCTCCGGCTGGACTGGCGTCCGTAAGTAGTACGGACAGATCTAGTAAACTACTGAAGCTTGTCGCTTCGAGAACAACTCACAGAAACAGTCTACGATTCCAATTCGGAGAATTATAGCAAGTTACGGAACGTTTTATCTTTCCATTATGTCAGGAAATGCTTCGAATGCTCTAATTGTGCAGTCTAAAACTTAGGCTTTAACATGAAAAAAAATATCAAGACAATTTTTTACGAAGTGAACGATAAAATCATGCCAAGAGCTTTTTGTGTTGCATTTAACGAGCTATTCGGACATTCTAGCAGCTTGTTTTATCTGGTACTATACAGATCCTGGATGCAGGTTACAGTTTCTTCTTGTTCAAGACTCAAAAGCGCTCAGGGCCGATCGAAGCGCAGCACTTCAAAGGACTGCAGAGAATACATCAACGCGGCTGCACAATTCTTGTGAGAGTGCAAGGACGGCTACGGCCTGACTAGGTAGGTGCCACATTCTCATACCACGTAGGCACGTATGTGACCGGCAAAACCGTCCGGAGGGCAAAAATTCCGTCCGGCTTAAATTTTGTCCAGCCACAAAATTTTCTATAAGAGGTTCCTGATGCTATACGAACACGAATCTGAAGAACATTTGAACACTTTTGCCAGAGCCCACACAGTAGTTTGGCTCAATCGGACACTTTTGCCGAAGCTCAAGTTTCTCAGCTGCGGCAAAAGTGTCCGCGTAAGATCAGACACTTCTTAGACTCCGGCAAAAGCGTCCGGGTGGAACCAACTATTTTCGCAGCTCCGGCAAAAGTGTCCGGGTGTTGATGTAGATAAGCCACACTGGTCACAATTTGTTTAACGTGGCTCATAGTCCTAGCCGTTTCATGTGTTAACCAGCTCTCGGTGTTTCGGCATTTTCGCAAGTACATGAAGCCAGCCAAATCTCCCTCTGCAAAGCGTTTGTGTATTATGAAATTGTTTTCATGACAAAAATTTAGTAAACCGAAGCGAAGCGGAGGTCTACTACAATCTGCCCAGGAAAATTTCATGTGTTTCAGTTACCGGGTGGCGCTTAAATTAGATCAACCAGTGGAATACTGTATGACTGTAGCCTGACAGAACGATCGCCACCGTTCAAAGACATCTTTGAGAGCAAAACTGTTCTACTGTCTTTTCACTAAAGGTGGTTAAGATTGGTAGTTGTGCCAAAAATTTTGAGTGTTTTGTAATTTTTTTGGACAATTGATAAAAATCCATTAGAAATTCACAACCCAACTCTAGCAACTCGAAGTATCCCGATTTGCACATTGTTGATATCGTTCGAAAGAGGGAAACGTGTAGTTTCTAGATCTAGCGTCAAATCTTGCCAGATGTTAAAATTTCAAAAGTTATCGAGTCCAGAAACTCAAAATTATCATAGGAATCCACTGAAAAGCCACTGCACTACAGTATTGTGCAGGCTCTGTCTTACCTTTGATCTAGTGTCAGATTTTAATCTCAAGCATCTGGTAATATTTGATGCCAGATCTAGAACCCTCTCGTTACGCTCTTTCGAACGATATCAAAGATGTGCAAATCGGAATATTTCGAGTGAATCGAGTTGCTAGAGTTGGGTTGTCAGCACTCATGTTTCAGGAAGTCCTTGTAATCGTGACTTTGTGGTAAGCAAAAAAATATCTTCTCGGTAAGTTCAAAAGCGAATTCCATCTTCTGTCAGTTCCCTTCAGTTTTCGTCCCCAGTTTGAACCGTTCGCCGTCTATACGGATTTTTTTAACTGCTAGCACGGCTCATTCGGAATGACTTTGACCTGCAGTTGCAGTAATGGTCGCTTTATGCGCGGTTCCAAAGCTGACCCAGCCAATTCGTTCATCTTTCCGGTATTCATACTTGCTTCCAAAGCTGTATGAGTAAGCATTTCGGAGACTGCCACATCAGCATGACTGGCAACATGTTGTGTCACATGTCCTCCGATCACTCGACTAAGACCGAATGAAGCTAGCGTTACATATACTATACAGAAGGATGATCACTCAGATGTGCACCTACAAGATACTCCTGTTTCTGGACACTGCCTCAGTGGATTTTCTTTTGTTATGATTGCTGAACATATTATTCATGCGTGATTTAGAAACACACGGCCCTCATACGCGATCCGGTTCATTTCAACATTGCACCTAGTCTGTAACATTATTGTTAATTTTTTTCTCTTGAATATTCACAGTGTTATTTTGCACCATTAATTTTATCTGTGTTTGTGTCATCCTGAACATTGGGGTTGACTCATTGTCTAGTAGGTCATCGGTAGTTTCTACACACACATGTGTGCTTGTGGTACAACAGCTCACGTTCCAAGCTGTTACTGTACATGCGCAGTTTAATTTACTGTCTGGAAAGTGCCACGTGGATATTCGAGAACACGGTATATAAAAAATGCGCATCTCCGAAATTTCCAACACGCGGATTAATATGCGTATCCTTTGCGGTCTCGGTAAGGCGTTTATGCTCTTTATGAAAGGAAGGTTAATTTGCTTAACTGCTTGGTAACCAGTGTTCCCATTTGTTTCAGTGCTGATTACAGCGGTGTTTGGACAGTCATGTTCACCTCGGTATCCCGCAGCAATACCACCGCTTCCTGCCTCTGACCCATCGCAGGTTTGTCTGATACGTAAACCACTGACGAATGCTAACTGATATTAATTTTAAGGATCAGGGGTCAGTTACTACCAGTTCCATTTACGTTTTCCAGTTTCACTGGCGAGCACAGACTGACTCTACCAGAACGCGGGCGCAGCGACATTTCGGTTTATTTTTTCGCCATTAAGGGCTGATATTAGAGCAATGTAAAGTTGTAAACAACTTAAACCTGAGTCCACTCAAGCCAGTAGATTCTTCCTAATTAATTGTCAATGTCGCTAACTACAGATAAGTAAATTACATGAACAAATTAACTAATCTGGTAAATCAAGTGTCAACCAACAGCAATGCGAGAAACATGACTATTGAGCAGGGTGGAGGTGACTGGTACGGTTACCGGCAGAACGGTCCAGTGACCGTCAACCAGCGCATTACCATTCAAAACCTGGGCCAAGTCTTCGACCTCCTGACCAACAGCTTGGCGTACCGTCAGTACATGCAGATTGCGTGGTCGGCGAACGGAGTATGCCAAAATGAATACTGGACCGGCACTTACACAAACAGCGGGCTTCAAGTTGGGAAAGACGCCGTATCCGCCGACAATTACACTATTCTGCGTTCGTACCTTCCATTCATCCATAATTCAATTTTCCGCGTTTGCTAATGTTTGTTTCGGTTTGTGCTTGATAGATGACCGTGCTTATTCAATCCTGTACCATGACCATCAAAAACTGATGGTCGGTTATGGATGTGCCAAGCCCAAATCATCCGATGGACCTGCGATGTTCCGTTGATTTGGGCGCAGACCAGAACCCGGCCTGATCAGCTGTCAACCGCAGACACGGATAGTTTCGATAGCATTATCAACGGGGCACTGAAGAGTTACTGCATCACGGTAGATAATTTACCCCGGCAGACTTACGATGACAAGCAGGCCTCGTGTCCATTTCGTGATCCGCCACCTTGTATCGCAGCTATAATCAAAGGGATGCAAGACGCTCTGCTTACCAGCAGCCCAAGTAATATACCACGACGCCACTTGTTAGAAAATAGTCATATTTATTCGTATATATTGTTCTCATTACTAGCGAGAGGCTTTGCATAGACATTTAGCCAATATGTCCCGGGATAAATGGGACGTCATTTACTGTACGTGTTTATAGGCCAGACATCTTCAACAAACACCAGCCCGTACACCACCGCCTCAAGCTGTGCATGGCCAACATTCATTCAGCCCAAGCTCAAATATGACCCCGCAAAAACTGTAAGTTGTTGTCTGCTAACATAATCTTATTTGCTAAACAACTGCAGGGCAGCGCAAGTACTTCACGTCAACGTACATAAGTAACAGTCATGTCAGCGGTCATTGCATCATGCGTTTTTATGTGGCACTGTAATATTAAAACAGGTTTCCGAACGGTTTGGCGATTATACAAAGGGTTGCTGTTTGAGCGTAACTTGCACGTGAAATCGACGGGATATATGGGTTTCAGCATGGGTCGTACGCCTGTGCAGATTAATAAAAATTAATCCGCGCTCACTTCCACATCAGTTGTAGTCTTACCATACTGAAATAGTTACTCGAAAGTGTTTATGTTTTATTTGGCAAACAAGCATTTATGATGCCTTCATTGTTAGATTGGCGGATCGTGGTGGGTGTACCGGCAGCTATTTTCACCTGAACCCGGTTCAGTCCGGATGCGCTACAACTGGAACGTGGTAGGCAGCGGAAGCCTGCCGCTGCTGAATCTGACCGGCGTCTTCGCATGGGCGGAAACGGTGCAGTATGGTTCGGCTGACGACACGCAATGCAAAAACGGATATTGGTCCGGCTTTCTGGCAACTACAGGAGAGAATTACGGTTTCCGCTATAAAATTAAGGACTCCGACACGGGACCAGGCAAGTAACCGTGGCTTTAAAGTTCCATGAAACTAATATGGGTTTTCCGTATTTTATTGACAGTTCCGCTGCGAACACTGACTGTCTATATGGACGAGCAATACCACATTTACTACGGCTGTTTCAATGACAACTTACAGACCGGCCTATGCGACGACGCCTTCGTAGTAGTCAGCGCCCGCTCGGATCCTTCACAATGGACGCAGAGTCAGAAGGATAACGTTGACAACAACGTTATCAATCCTACTTTCAAAGCCTATGGATGTTCAGCAAGTGACATCCCCATAATGCCGCAAAGTAGCGATAAGCCAGCTTGCAGTTATCTCGGCGCCGGTACCTGCTTGCAGCAGCAGATTGCGGGATTCCAGGAAGAAATCGAGCAACCGAAACCTGCATATTAAATTCATTATATATTCTTGCGAAGAATGGTGTCTGATAACGAACGAATGTACCCAACAGCAAATTTTTTTTATCGAATCTATTGATTTCGAACTATCCATATTCGTCATAGTGCGCTGGACTAGCCGTTAACGCTTCGATCATGATTTCGGATTTTTATTTCAAGGTTCAGTCATTTTTATCTCAACAGTAGTACCATTTGATTGCAGTGGATGTTCCAAAAACCAGAATAAATTTAAGCACTACTTCCAGTAATGCCAAATGGGCCATTACTTAAGCCGGTACTCGTCAAGCGACAATTAAAAATTAATTCACAGTCAGTCGAAATCCTCGTTTCTGCCGTATTTAGTAATTTGCTTGGACGATATGTATCAGGAAACGCGAATAAATATACTGATGATGATAAATATAGTGATGATTCTCACCCAGTTTCAGCCGAAAAAATGGCTGTGAAATTTTACTAGAAATCTTAAATTCCGTTTTTTGAATTTCACAGCCACCCGTTCCGGCTGAAACTGGTTCATTTTCGTATGATAAGAGTTACTCAAGTAAAACTCTCTTTCTGCAGAAAGCTGGTTTCGTAGTCGAAAAAAAATGATGTCCTCGGCATAAACCCGTGTCTATCATTTTCTGCGTAAGGTACCGATGAACCGGAGCGATTTCTCATTTGCGCGCCGTTGTACGTTAGATGAAATATCTCACGTTCATAAGTGTGGGGGAATATTTGTAGCTACGACTACCCTATAGTTTTTCCGGGACGGTGTGACGGTAATCTTTCACGCTTCGCAAGAGTCGATGTTGTACAGGAGGCGGTACATATTATCCACGCTTTACTGGATGACCACAGTCCGAGTATTCTCGAGTACAAACAACAGGCCTATTTTGCAACTGCGAACATGATGCTTTGCATCTGTTTTCTTGGACAGGGCATAAGAGCTGCTCGGCATTGTCGGTAGTTGGAACTTGGACCAACGCTACGTATACTTACATCAACACATTCTGTGAATGATAGAAGCTGTTTCTGGTACATAACCGGAAATGCAAGCTCCAGGGACGTTTATGAGCCGTCGTTGAATTAACCGTGCCCCAGCGGCTGGAGTAACCACGACACTTCCGGAAGTGTTAGTTACAAATTGATGCCCAATGGTTAGTACATAACAACACAATACCAAAACTACTGTTGAGCACCAAATATTACACACTGGATATGTTGTAGCTTCTAGTTTCTAGTTTCTTTCAACCATTACAGTGATCTGATCCTCATGGTTACCGTATAATACTGCTTGCTGGTCCAGGTTGGCCTAGGATTTATTGGCTATCTCAGCCAGGCGGCAACCAGTTTGCTCCCTGTGTTAAGAAGCGTGGCTTCGCCGTTGTGGGTGCTTTGCAAACCAAATGCGTGGTAATTCGTTGCAGAAAACAGGTTCTGATTTGTCTCATAATTTCTTGGTTTGTGACCACCCGGTACTGCCGAATAAATCAAAGTTGTTACACATAAAAATTATATTATTCTACGTCAGTCTTGCCGCCTGGTTATAGTTCTTTTATTGGATAGGTTCCTTCTCTGGAGCGCATTAAAAAATTTGGCTGCGAGAATGCCAAGTCGACGTCAGTAAAAAAACTGGACTGAAAAAAACGTTTAAGGAAAAAACTGCATTTTGACTTTTTCGTAAAGTCTGCACTGCGTAATTGGATCGTTCTTGTTATTTGCTTATTTTCGGCTTTTCTGTGAACTTAAGAAAATCGATGTTACGAAAGATAAGGTAGCCCTCGCGTTACGTGGCTGTTCAGTCATTAAGATCATTAATCATGTGGAAGACCTGATGCATTTGCTGTCGCTGTCAGTGTTAGTCATATTTGTTTTACAGTAAGTTCGCTCTGCCGGAAGCGCACGATGTTTATCTCTTTCACCAGCGTATACGCCGTTCCTGCTTCCGCTGCGCCGTTTCCACTTACGCACATACGTACAGATATGTATCAGCAATGTACGATGGTAAGGATGATCGTATTCGCTAATAACTGGTATATCGGAGAGAGTCACACAGGAATTTTTAAACAAACCGCCAGTTCTTGCGCTTTAATATGCAGACTTTCACGATGCCGCCGTTGGCCGGATTTTCTTAAAGTTGGAGTTTTAAAAACTGAATGCTGGCTGTTTTTTCCCAGCTGCTGGCCCAGGTTATTCAGCACCGACGTAATTAATTGCCTGTAGTCCTATAGCTGAACAACTGATGTTCGGAAAGCGATCGCTGTAAATGCTTTATCAAGGACGGAAAATATTTATTTTATCTACAATCTGAATATAGCACGGTACCGGATCGTGAAAGTTCTAAGAATGGTCTCAAGTAAGCTGATGTTTCGCGATCAGAAGTTTTTCTGCATGAAGTGATGCCTAGATGTTTTGCTGCCGCAGGCTAGTTTTACAGCATTGCGTTCCGTGCGCAATTGCGCGAGGATTGCTCAGTTCGGACTGTTTGTCTGACTTCTGAGATATGTATCAGCGAAGCCGCTCGCTTGTAATTCAGAGAAAAATTGCATTGTTTACCCTCTATACAGATATAGAGGACAATACCTATTGTTTTCTTAATTGCTGGCGAGCGGCTTCGGTATCAGTCACTTATAATTAAATGTGGCTATATACATTAACATCGCGTTCTTCCATTTAGTGCTACTACTGATTTGTTTTCCTTCCTCGTTCATTCAGAACATACCGATTGTTTTATTGACGGATAATTAGCTTTTTATTAGTCTTGAACAGATTGCATGTAATATGTATGGCTCCTTACGCTTTATGATTTAATCTTTATCCATTTGGCAACAGCCATTCCAAATTCAAAAAGAGCCCGCGCATTGGAAAACTACAAGTTTGCATCATTTCAAACATCATACAAACATTATACAAGCATTATAAAAAAACATCCCAAATCGTTAGACAAACTCTCAGAACTTTTGCTTTGCGATGCTCCCGTATTGTCTAGCATTGTTTTTGCAGTACTTCGACTTCCTCCAATCTTAGTCAACCTACGTATACCGATATCGCTCCAACAAAAAAATCTGATTTTTAGATCGCTAAAAACCAGTGTTTAGCATAAAATTCGATAACAATGTTTCAAATTCATTTATCTCATGTTGACATACAGTATGTACGAAGTATCTTCTTCGCTTCAGTCATTCAGTGCCCTCAATCAGTGAGTGCACTTTCCTAGTAGCGGTATCCTCAAGCCTGACAGCCCTGACTAATGTTGGAACACGTCGAAGTATTATTCTTTCTGGCAAGCAGTGCTTACGTCAAGCATCATGTGCGTAATTCTCAGCAACCGCACGCGAACGTTATTGCTTTAGTCCAGCATGTCAACACGGGGCGTACAGCAGAAGTGAATCTCTGTTCTGTACTGCAGATTTCGCACGGGGCGTCGGCATATTTGAGCACTTCTTCCTGGGATTCTGGTATCCATTTCATAAAGAGATTACTCTAGGATTCGAGTCTTCATTCCGCCTACTCACTGTGTATCAAATAACTACTTCCACGATATTTGCGATATCCAATTTTGCATCCGTCGTTAATCTGAATGTGAACTTGTGGAAACAAAAAGAATGTTTTATTGCCACGTTATGGCTAATTTTTATGACATTAATTCCGTTTCTGCCAACAATGATGTCGACGATCAAGGTAATTTGTGGATGCTGCCGTCCGTGGGCCAGTTGTGCCGAGTTAAATTGGCGCCTTGTTGAACAAAAGCTGATTAAATCCAATGAGCATTATCTGATTGCAAAAAAAGGAGCAAGGAACCAAAAAGAAAAGGAACCATTGGGCGAAACTTATCAATGCGAAGTTTATCCTGTTTCGCTGTTTCAGCGGTAAGGTATCACTAGTACCTCTACAGTATTAAATTCACGAACTATTTTAATGCATCGGTAACAATCGTCCATCTGGACCAACGCGTTCTTGAGGTGGGCTGTGAGTCACAGTCTGTGACTGTCAGTACATTACATGAACTTTGCTATCGGTTAATGTAATGGCGTTGTCGGATTTTGGGCGATTAAGCGCAGTAGTTACGGTATTTGCCGATATCCGTGTCGAACTGACAAACAAGGGAGGTGACCGAGGTGTTACACTGCAATATTCTTCTGTTAATGCCAGTGGCGGGAACTCAGTACGAAGATACTGGATTCGAAAAAATATTGTTTGAATGCAATTGAGTTCGAGGATGTTTGGGGAGAAACGGTGTACTTCAAGGTTTGCGATTCTAAGGTCTGCAAGGCTGACATATTATTAAGTTATGCCACTGTTTCGGCGTGTTTTGGTTTCCAAGTTCTAAAATTGCATGAGATCCGTAGTGCACAGAAGCAAGACTAACACGAAAAATCCAATTTGTTTGTCATAAACAACAAGGTGAGGTAAATGTGGCGCTTGATACTTAGTAAGCAAAGGATGCTCGGAACAGCCTGGGAGCAAATATTTGGTTTGAGTTTTTCGAAAGCACACCGTAGAACAACTTTCCTGGTAAAATACCACGTGCGGAGCTGCGAGTGCTGGAGAGCATCGAAAAGATCCCGGGTTGGTTAAAATGTACGTCCAGTATTTGCTTTCTGTAATATGGTATCTGGGGTTATCCCGGGATCTTTGCGACGCTCTCGAGAAGTCCACCTGGAGCTCCGCAAGTAATATTTTACCAGAAACGCTGTCACGCGAAGTGCTATGGAAAAAGCAACTCAAACCAAAACTGTTGCAAAGGCTGTTCCTAGGTTAGCTAGCTTGGGAAGTTTAGTCACTCAAAGAAGCTGGCTAATTTTAAGAGTTTCCCCCCGATGTAGCCTGCCTTTATGTAAGCTGACAATTCTGTTATGCCATCTCTAAGCTGACTGTGCTGTTTTATTCTAGCTACTTCACTTTTGTTAACTGGGTGTGGAAGAAGAAAGAGGCTACTGATCTGTTCGCGTATTCCTCGCCCACTGATGATGTTTGGTTTCAACGGCTTCATCTTCAAAAAGCAGGAATCATGCAAATTAGATACCAAGCTGTCCCACAGCTGATCGTTCTGTTACTTTTGATGGAAGTGGGGATATTATCTTACATTGAAAGATGGTGGTGGTCCTCTTGGTGGCTTTCGATAATCTTGTCTTTTCTCTCTGTTGGAACATATTTTGCATTTAATTCACCAAC
>JAQGAU010004001.1:0-12262 GCA_034698045.1 Paramacrobiotus richtersi
ACACAGACCCCCTCGACCTCACCCCAACCACCCAGAACCCCCGTCTCATGGAGAACTTCCAGCTCCACTACCGCCAGCAGAAAGAGACGGTCAACTCCCAATGGCGCTCGCAACTCCGCAGACTTCTCCGCCGTAGCCGCCCACCGAGCGGCAGTCGGGTCACCATGCAGTCGTCCCGCTTCTCCACGGCATCCCTGCCCGTACAGCCTTCGACACTAGACCCCGCCCATGAGTCGGGATGTGTTGTGGAGGAGACCTACTCGGAGATGACGTCACACTACACCGATGTCTCCGGGCAGCCCTCCTCGGGGTTCACCACGACGGATAGTGCGTCGGATGTGATACGGGAGTTGATTAGTGAGAATATGAAACATCCGGATGCGGAGAATAGTGATCAACTGAGTAAATGATATCGATCGGTATGATCGAGATTTTCGGTTCTTTTTGTATGCATAATGTTTGGTGTAGAAACGGTGCTTGAATATTCGCGTTGCCGGTATCCATTAACTGAAACTGCGTGTTAATTATCGTGTCTCAAATATTTTAAAAACGGCAGCGTTTTCAACGATAAATAACAAAGTTCGCTGATTACTGGGTTGAAACGGAAACGCTGTTTTCGATACTGTGTCCGAAGTAAATTCAATTTATTCCTTTTTTCAAATTTATTATTTTATAGATAAATTTTTGTCTCAAATAATAAATATTTTTAAATAAATAATTATGGACATAAATGTTGCTTTTAGTTTATTGTGTTTCTTCCTCGCACAGTATACAGATTTTATTCTGCAGCAAGACTTTCCATTTCTTGCATAACAAACACAGTTCAACATTCAACGAACTATAAATTCAAAGAACATATAAAAAAGTAACACAGCGAGTGCCGGCTGCAGTAAACGCATTAACACATGATAAGCAATCGCAAATTCTTACACTGTAAGAAACAGCCAAAATTAATTATCCCGTGAAATCATTCCTACAGTCGAGATTGACGGTGTACTTCGTCGAATACCGATTGGAAGCCGGCCAGGGCGCTCATTCGCATAACCAACGCTGCATTCTTGGGGCTAACACACAAAAACAATACCTGACAACCAAAACGGCCAGACAAATGGAAAACAAAAAAAGGCAAAATTATTGCAAAATAAAGGGACAATTGTACTGCACACTTCTCACGAACCCCAAAAAAATTCCGGAAAACCGGGAGATAGAGAACAATCGCTAAAAATGATTAAATTAAAATGAAAAAATCAATGAGAATAAAACATAAATAAAAATAAATAAATGATTAATTAAAATATAAATTAAATTTAAAAAAATCACCTTCAAGTTATTAAACCGCATTTTCTCCTGACTTAAAACAGGCAAATTAACTAAAGATTGAACAGATATCACGAAAAAGAATCGGAAATTTATACAGTATTTTGAATCTAAGAATAATTTTAAAAATTCCAGAAAAAACTCAACCACTAAGAACGTAATACTTCGAAGTACTTACCTCACGCAAAACAGAACAAGTAAAAATTCGGAAAAAACTACCGTTTCACAAACTAACTCCTATTTGCAAGCGGAATATTTCTCGGTTAACAAACCTCTTGATTTCCCGATCAATTCGGCCCAGTGTGTGGAGAGGCACATAGTTCCCATACAGCAGATGGCGCACCAGCCAGGCCAGAGCCCGTAAATCATCGGGGTCCGTCAGCACGCCTGGACCGGAAGTTTCGAACTAAACAAAGTCAAGCAATTATTCCAAGTCCCCACAGTAAATTATAACACATAGATCAGAATAAAAAATAAAAATAATAAATGGTAATAATATTAAAGATTAATAATAAATTGTAGTTTTATTTTTTATTATTCTAAATATTTAAAATTAATATTTATTAATATTTATTTCTTTAAAAAATTTTTTTAAAAATAATTAAATTTTTTTAAATTTTTTATTTCAAAAATTTTTACTCTAATATCATACCAATAAGCAATTACTATCCCAAGTGACCGAAGTAAATTACAATACACAGATCTGAATAATAGATAACAATAATAAAAGGTAATAATATTAAAAAATTATAAAAAGTAGTTTTATTTTTCATTATTCTAATTATTTAAAACTAATAATAATTAATACTTATTTATTGAAAAAAGTTTTTTTGTATATTAAATTTTTTTTAATTTTTATTAAAAAAATTATTACTCTAATAATATTAGAATAATAAACGGAAATTATTGATAAAGAAGGTTAGTTTGTTGGTGAAATTACTATTACGGGTAATAATATACACTAAACTAAATCACTCTCCCAGGAAATTGTGTTCCCTGCTTGTTGAGAGATGCGGCCTTACCAGTCCACAACAGCGAAAGAACTCGTCGAAAAACACATGTCCCACGTGCATTATCGCGTGTGCCACCAGATATTCTGCAAAAACACATTTGAATTTATAATTATCATGTATTTGTTTTACACATTTTACCCAAAAAATGACAACTGTAAACTAAGAAATAAGACAGTTATAGACGACTGTAAATGCATTTGACAAAGATTATAAAACATTTGCATCAAATATTCGAAAACATATGGAAAAACTGGAAAAAAATCCTTTGCCATAACGACGAAACAAGATCGCATTATAAGTTTTAATCCTTTTTTAAAAAGATTTCTATGCTCAATTGTTCGATGTACCCGTATACTGTAGAGTCGCATCCAGCAGATGATCCGCTATCAGACGCTGCAAAAAATAAAAGCACAATTAAAACGTCCAAATTACAGCTCCACATTCACCGTGTTACAACAGAGAAAATTTCTGGCATGTCCAAATTAAATAGATCAAAATTATATCCATTAATTAGATCAAATTTATAAATTATATTAATTATACAAAAGTTATCATAATTATATCCAAATTATATCAATTAATTATATCAGATTTATATATTAATAATAATAATAATATATTAATTATTATATATTCTATTGACGACATATATTGGGACGACTCACTTTGACTTGTTCGTATTCCCTGGCCCGCTGCTGTACATATTCATTGACCATACGAACCAGACGATGGATGACTTGATAATACTGCTGTGCCTGTGAAAAAAAAACACAATTTAGAATATCAGCGAAACCGAAAAACTCATCAGGATTTTCAACAACATACCTCAAACAGATTATTCAGTTCGGTGACGGTGTAGCCCAGATATTTGAAACAGTTGTTACGCTCCAATCGCTGTCCATACTGAAAATCAAAAAGAAGAATAAATCAATTAAACCCTCACGTAAACCAAAAAACACTACATGTTGTATTAAAGTAATTATTAACAATTAATTAATAATAATTTAGCACATAACGAGATGTTACTTTTCACGCTTGGTCAAGCCAAAATAAACTCCACTTTGACTTTTCTTTTCTCCGATCGTTGTTATTGACCCATTGTATATCTGTACACTATTCATATATATATATATATATCTGTACACTATATATATCTGTATCCTATATCCTATATATCTGTACACTATACTATTCTACGTAATTACACATCATCATATGCACACTGTTTACAACGCTAACCAGTTTACGAAGGAATCTTGCTGGAACATCTTATATCGCTAAAACAACGCGCATCTTGTGTTGCGGAGCGACTTACCCGATCGACCACCCCATACTCCACCACTCGGTCATCCACGGCCGAGGGTGGGAACGTCACGCTCCACATGTTCTCCGGAGTGCATTCCAGGATGAAATCATCCTGTTCTTCGCCCTCCTCATCACTGGGCGTGGTGCTGTTGGTATCCACGGAATCCCCGCCGTTCTCCTCGCCTTCGACCACCTCTTCATCGCCCGACACTTCCTCCTCTTCGTCGCTGTCCCCCGCGCCGTACGTGTGACCCCCATCGAGATGCCTGCACATTCAACGAATCCAAGTTGAACCATGTTCATTGGAATCAATTTCTGCTGCCAGTTATTCACTGACGTACAAGTATCCTTTTACATGCTGATGGACAATGATCTGTATTCTTTCGCGTAATATTTTACAACACAACCCCTAATGCACAGTAAAAAATTAACAGGACACTTTACACCATATTGATCAATTCATCTTGACTTTCAGAGGGTATATATACGTTCGAATTTCGAAAATCCGACCCAGACACTGACGCCACTATTCTACGATAATCTTCAAACACAACATCACCACACTGCGCACTATTTCTGTACCAATTTGTAGCTTTTCTGATTGTGAGCGTGGTGATTTATTAGAACATCTTTATCGCTGTTTTTTTGAACTGAATAAACATATCGTTAATTTGGTGCGAAAAACGCATTAAAACACAACCTTATGGTCGATAGAATCAAAATATTTTGGGGAAAAATGTAACTCCTAAAACTTGATTACGCAGGTTAAACTATTACCGAAACAAGCAAAATTCACTTAAAAAATTTACAGATACATATAAGACATACAGCAGAAAATACGTTACAACTAAGTAATAAATAAGTAAGTTAAAAATGAAAAAAAGGGTAAAGATGGCTGTCTACGCTACTGAGCAGAATACGTACGCTTTAATCAAGCCGGCCTTTCCCATCTCCCGGAAGCGCGTTTCATACAGATTCTTAATGGTTTTGCTGCCGTAAAAATCATTCCCCTTCAACACCAACGACTCCAGTGCCGGCATACGGGACACTGTCTCCAGGACGGTCTGTTGGTCCTTTTTCTCCACGTTGTTCTCCCCAATGTCCAAAATCTGCAGGAAAACACAGTTCGGAAAGCAAGACAAAAATGACACATTAATAACAAAAATAAATACATTCTGATTTGTTTATATTTTTTCCAATTATATTTATTCATTTTACATTTTTTTATTTTAAAATAAATATACATTTCTATATACGACAAGAAAATAAAAAAATTTACTAGCCACAGATTCGCGCAATCTAGAAAAACTGAACAAAAATTAAAAAATTATTTATCGATTAAAAAAAATTGTGTAATTAATTGTAGTAGAAAACAGTATGGGTCTTTTTTGTATTTGTTTTTGACGGCAACTTACCGTAAGGGATGGACAGTTCTTCTGTAAGGCATTCAGAATCTTGACCATTCCTGATGAACTGATCAGGCAGGAGTTCAAGCGGAGATCTTGCAGTTTGGGCCAATTTGACACGGCCTTAACAAAAACACACAGTTTGGTCATACGAATAACAACCAAGTAGCACACAATTATTCAAAAACGACCATCCGGAAAGAAATGTTAATACGAGTGAGTGTTAACCAGCAAACGTCAAAAATAAGAAAAAAGTGTGTTATAAACGTTCACAAAATACGAGAAAGACATTTTCTTCTTTTCAGCATCCAGCTCAGTTTAAAACTTTTTTTTTATGTTGCCGTATATTTTCGCATGCTATGTTAGCGCATTCTACGAATTTCCCGATAATTGTTCCATAATTTTAGAAATATCCCAAAAATACATTTAGAAGCAAAAATGGCAACCGTACCTCGGCGATAGCGGCTTCCGCCACTCCGTTAGCCGTGTTATCCAGAATATCCAGAAATCGGATGTTTTTGTTGCGGGCTAATCCGCGCATCAGACCAGCCACACCGTCCGACTGAATACCGCACTGATACATTTCCACTTCTTCCAAGGTGCCCAGTTTCTGTAAAAATCCAAAATACTTGTATTTGGTTGTAGAAGTGCATTATTACTTGGTTGTAGAATTATTAAAAAAAAAATTTAAAGCTCCAAGATCAATTCGTCATCATTTACCGCGATTCAGAGTGCGACTGATTCCAAGTTTCTATATTATGCTACAGCCACTACTCTACGATAATCCCTCAACATTTCTTTGCAGAAAAATTATTATACGATATCGAAGACAATTTCCAGAAACAAACTAATAAACCCGTTCCAGTCAAAAACTACCGAAAATTATCGAGTTAAATCAGCATCACGTCATACAATAAAGAAAGAAGGAAAAAACCGAAGCACAACACACACTTGCACAAATGAAGCGCGACTGCGCGAGCAAAAGCGGAACTATGCTTTGTACAGCGAAAGTTTTCAACAAGGAAAATTTTCCAATTAGTACAATAAACACAATTTCCAAGCCACGAAATCAACCAACAGCTTCAAGCTTCAAAAATCAACCAACAGACGGAATAATACATTAGAAAAATAGCAACAGAATACCACAACCGCACGACAGACTGCAGAATCAACCAAAACAACACGGTGACGGAATCGAACGAAATCTAAAATTTGCTGAAAAACCCGACGAAAAACAGTTGCAAAAAACGATAAAAAAAAGATGGAAAAAATGATTTTAAATAGTATACTATAAAACGCAGCACACTTATTAGTAAATTGAACAAAAAACTGCTTTTTTCTTGATTTCACAGCATTTCTGGTTTTACTTACCGCGAAAACACTCCCCAACGCCGCGGCCCCGCCGTTCTCCAGGCGGTTCTTCGACGCCTTGAAAACCTTCAACACCAGCTTCTCCCCATCCTGGCCAGCATGTTCCAGCAACTCGGAGATCAACGCACTCAATTCCCGGCCGCCCTCGGGACTGAGACCCTGATCGCTCATTCGGAGCTCTTCCAGACTGTAACAACAGGGCCCCGTCAAAACGGCCGCCATACCGCGGATTCCCGTGCCCCGGAAGGCGTTCTCGGATAGATCGATCAAGCGCAAACGACATCCGGAGCGGGCGATGCCTGCTGCCAAAGATTCCTGGAGAGAAAGGGGGTTTTAGGGGAAAATGAGGGTTTCCGTCGAGTTCTTCGCACTGTTTCGGGATATGAATGTTTTTGGATGTTTCTTACCAGACATTGTACAACTTCGTCGATATCCCGGCCTTTAAATGCAGCAACCATGTGAAGTTCCTACAGACAGGGAGCAAATCAGAAAAAAAAGGAAGATTCCATTAAATCACGCTAATTTTATGAAACAAAATTCTGACGATTAGTTGCCACTTTACTAGGCGAATTCATACGTAAAACACATGGTGTCATATACCAGCATTGGTTTTTAACATAAAGACCAATTTTGAAATGGAAACAAGTTATAATTCTGGATTTTCCAATTAGCGTACCTTCAGTTCGCCGTGGTTCGCCAGTGCATTACCCAGCACACTGGCGACTTCCTTCCCGATGCTAATGTTACCCCGATCGGATAAATGGACAACTTCAACATTCTGGGATGATTTCAGCGCATCAAGGAATCCAGAAACTAGAAAAGAAAGTAAATCCTCCTTATCAGAGCAAAAAAACGCGAATTTTCAACATACTCTGATCGGGATTTTCCAGTCTGAAACGGGACGGATCGGTTGGATTATCTGTTTTGAATGGGATGAAATGATCTTTCAGGTTTAATGTAGCCATCTTTCAATTTTAGCGATCGAAGAGGATTATGACAAACTCAGAATTTCATGAAAGTATTGGGGTTTCCGTTTTCGTCACTTTTAAATTTTACTTCCGTAGAAAAATGCGTGCCAGCGGGTGCAACGGTTTCTTTTTTGAATCATTCAGAAGCGAATCGAGGTGAGGATATCACTTGAGGGTCTGACAACCTGCTGTTAGCTGCATCTCGCCAAAGCGACCGCCACCGGTACTCAAACCAGACGCCCATCCTAAGACCGTTTTCACTTCCAGGTAACCGCCGTAAAGGCCAAGTTCAAGGGCAGTCATCGAATTTTGTGACTAGACGATTTAAAGAGGCAATCACTCTACAGTTCTACCGGCGTTACTGTAATAATAGTTCGGCATGTATATGCTATAAGTGCCTGGCTGGCCTGAGTTGCACTCACGTACAACTTTGGTCCCGTGATCAGGAGTATTTCCGTATCCGCACACGTGATCAGGAGCGTTACAGCCACTCAACACTTTCGTTTCTTTTTTGCCAGCCAGTAAAATGCTGAGCCGCCCCCGACGTGGTAGGCTGTAACGTTACATGTGACTTTTTTGAGCTTCAACAGTTTGAGCTTAACATTTTGCACTAGCCTACATACAATCTGTTATTACTATCACTCAATCGCATCAGTTGCGGTGGCAAGTGGCCCAGCATCGTGCAGGCGGTCGTAGACCCGTCACCGTACGTAGGCTGTATGAAGCCTTGAAATTCGTGGAATTTCATAGACCCGGCCGATTCCGGAGTATATCACGCCCGGCCGACCCTGATGTGACTTGTTTGCCCGGAGCGAAGCGACGGGCTATTCTTATGCGCTGAACGTTTTCAAAAATTTTCGCCCCGAAACGCGTGATGCAACTTTCAGAACAGAGAAGAACAGGGCAAACGCCGCATTCAGCTTTTTGTTAACGCGTACAGTGCGTATAACCTACAGAAACGGGTTAATTCTTTGTTGGCATTCGATTCTACAGTCGATTCCACAAGTAGAGCGAAAGCATATCGCTTTCCTGTAAGATGCTCTTTTTTTCTACCTAACTCTACAGGAAATTCTGCTTTAAACATTGCACAAGGCAAACCACCGAGATGGTCTCGTGCGGGCAATGCGGACTTTCGTCCAGTTTTGGAAATGATAGTCCAGTCTGTCCAGTGTTGAATTCGATACCAATGCGTAGAAAATTTCATTCTCCACAAAACTGTTGGCTCAGAATTCTCGAAAAGGTGTTAAAGTTTAAACTGTCACTTGCAAAAGGCAGCACACCCGAATGTTTGTGAGTTTGTGACTCTGTGCAGCTTCAGTTCCAACGTGCACCTCTCTGTTCCCTACCAAAACACGCCTCTCTCTGTTCCCTTCCAAAACGTGCCCCTCTCTGCTTTCTTCTAAATCACAGTGGACCTTCAACATGGGTTTTATTGCCGTGTCAGTCCAGTAAACGATAATTGTTGTTGCATTCGGCAGGAAGTTGTTTTTCAATACTGGTAAATAAATAACTGGGGGAAGCCGATCAACTTGTTTTTTGGTTCAGCGTTTAGGAATTATGCACGGCAATGCACATTTGATTACAAGCACAGTTCTATTTTAATTTGATTAGATTGCTTTCTGTTAATATTATTCGTGCTTCAGGGATGATCACCTGGGAAGTACACCAGGGATGATCAACAATTTATCGTTATTATGTAGTGCTGCTAATGCAGTCCGCTCACAATTCAAATCAGGCAAATTATGCCCTGCTTTTTGATTTTTTTAATGGCGGTTTGGCATTGCCAAGCCGCCTTTAAATTGTGCGGAAGGTAGACCAGTATAAAAAAAGAAATTCGACGGGGAAAGTTGACTGTAACCCTTGTCGCCATTACTAACTGGCACAGGTTGGCGCCAGTTTAAGACACTACAGTATTCCGTCAGCAACGAAACAGCAAGTTAGGGTTGATCGTTTCAGTTTTGAACAGTTTACGAACCCAAATCACCCTGGAATAAACGGGATATAACACAGTGCTTGTGAACCTTTATAGAAAAGATTCAAATGCACTGCGATTCGAATAATCAATCGAGCAAAGCAGTGCAGTCTTATAATATACTACTATGCTAAATAGCAAGTGTATTAGATCGTGTATGTAGCCGTAGTGCAGTGGCTCTCTGGCGCCGCTCTCAGGGAAACAGTAACGTCAGGTAAGTGAAGCATCACATTTCCAAAATCGTGTAGTTTTTTTACTGTTTCGCCGTTCGCACCTTTTCAAATATGTTCTACGGCGTAGGCATTGTTTTTTCTCAAGAACTACATTAGAAGGAAGGAAATCGCCAGAGCCCCATTTGCCCGAGTTGAACTGTCGGCACAACGTTGTGTTATCAATCGTTGTCCTAATAATAACGAAGACATAATCAGTGTGACGCAAACCGTTCAGAGGCCAGCTAACCGGTAAACTGGCCTAATCAATTGTATTTTCCTTAACGTGTACGAACTAATTACGTCAAGAAATTTGAAAAACATAAAGCGGCTCATTAAATCACATGTTTATTGTTTTGACCGGAATTGCTCGTCATAGAGAACATCATATTGTAGTATTGCAAAAGCGGAAAAAAATATATAGTGACAATTACTATTATTATACCCTATTATTCTGATATTTTCTGAGCTCCGGGCACACTATCGATAGCATCGCCCGTATTCAAAAAACTATAGATGATAGACAGATAAGACAGTTTTTTTGGACGAATGAGACGCGATTTGAAGCTGTAGACCAAACGTCCAAATCTGGTCTGGCTAAATCGCGTCTTATCCGTCTCTATGAGTTCGATTATTTCGCATTTCGTACGTTTATAATATAATAACTGCATATTAAAAATAGTCAAAACTGCTCAATAATTGCTGTCAAAAGCGGGTTTTTATACTAATATATGTGGACAAAAACAGGTTCATAAGAAGAATACGCGTGCCGATAGGACCGACCAATCAGAAGAGGGCTCCGCCCTCCTCGTGTATTTCGACCAATCAGAGCAAAGCCCGCCTTTTTTGGCCCCTCCCCCCTTTGTGTTTTCTCTCTAGTCAGTGTCTCAACTGCCTGCAGTCTACCTATATACCCCACATAACGCTATTGTCAATACGCTTCTACCATACGTGTTTGAACATGTTCAGACATGAATCCACTCAGGGTCAGTGTGTGAGAGAGGCTGTGTCTATTTTTATCTCAGCGCAGGTTTCCTATTCATTCTACCTAATGCGTGAGTCACGTTTAAACATGTAACTATGACATCATCCAGTTGACCTATTGTAAAAGGGAATTCCCAAAACCACAACAATTTCAGCCTGATCGTAAGCAAGCTAAGACTGTCATAGTTTTGGGGTTAAGCCCCTTTTTTTCTGTTTTTTTTTATGAAAATATGAGAGATTAAGCTAAGTCATGCAACTCGTCAAGCGTATTAATGAATGCAACGAATTTAAAATACTTGAAAATGAGCTTATTTCCATTATCGTTCCGGAGGACAATCTTGCGGCCTTCATCCTCGTCGAAAACGATCGTCAATGGAATGATATTATCTTCGTCGCGGGTGGATTCCAGTTGATATGTTTGCCGTTGACCTTTATCCTTTGCTCTTTTCCACAGTTTGTCCAGCAGTCCATCCTTCGTGGAAATGTTGATGAGGGCTCTGACTTGACTACTGTCAAGCTCAAAACCAGTAGTCGATGGTGAACAAATATTTCCCATGGAATCTTGGCTTTTAAAACTGATAATAGAAATACAACCACTAGCAATGTGGTACATTAGAAACATGCGGTCGGACAGGAAGTAGGTTCGGATATGGCTATCCCCATATGCCAGGGGAAGTGTAGACATGTTTGGACGGCCACAACATCCACACCCCTGAGTCGCGTACTGACAACAACGGCAATGCTCACTCAGTTGCTCCGGTCTACAATTAGACAAGAAATTTCCCATTCTATTCAGTCGAAAAAAGAAAGCTGTACAAGTTACTGTTCAAAATCCTTCCGAAATACAGTTAAGCATATATTTCATGGATCATTTCTGCCACTATTCATAAATACAAGTTCAAACACGTTTAAATTCTGTCGGTACCTTTCCAGCCGAACGGTAAAGTCATACGACCCCTCTGCATACGCTTGTCGTAAACCTTCTGAAGACGTTTCTGCAACTTCACAGTCCAAATTTCCTGGGTTTTGAAATTCCGCTTAAAGTACTCCGGGTATGTCACTTGCAGAACTTCGCCGTTCAGGATATCTTTCAGCTTATCAAAGTCGAGCTGTTTCCCAACTGGCTGCAGATTTTCATCCAGAATGTTCTCTGTGTATCCGTTCTGCGTCATTCCTTTCACCTTCAGTTCATAGCGACCGAAGTTAGTCAGGTAGCCGTACACCTTTGGTCCACAGGTAACCCACCGAACAATGTATTCTCCTGGTCTCATCTCATCACTCCACTGTCCGAGAAACTTGCCGGTGGACGGAAGCCAGTCGTTTGGGCGCTGCAGGAAGATAACCGAATCCGTGTCATAGTAGAAGACCCGATTGCCTAATTTCTCCATCATTTCCAGCAGTTTTAGGCGGGCAAGACTGGTTGTGAACGCCGCAATTGCCATGTTTACACCGTCATTTCCTTCATTATACTCATCCGGCTTTGAAGTCGTAACCATTAGACATTCTTCTGTTGTGGCATGGACACTGTGAATTTCGACAGCTTCGGAACGGCACATGCGAAAGTACTTTTCCGGTGAGTAGATGAATTGTGTCTGCTGCAGGTTATCACGTTGTCCAAACTTTCCCCAAAACGAATTCAACATGAGCTTGGCAACAGATCGACGAGCTGGGTTGTCCTCAATTCGTAGCGGATCCAACATGATGTCCTCCCGTTCCT
>JAQGAU010004002.1:0-12259 GCA_034698045.1 Paramacrobiotus richtersi
GTGGACAATGGGGCCAGAGAGGATCGCGGCACACCATTGTGCAGCTGAATGCCTTGCGCATGCGGCCATTATGCAGAACAATTTTTAAAGTTACAGATAACGCAAAAAAACCATCTGTTCCAGGCTCACTGTCGTCTGCTAGCAGTGGCCTTAAAAGGTATTTTGATGCATTGTGAGGTACAGTTCAGACTAGTCCACGGTAGTGATTCTCCTTTATCAAATACAAGAAACGTCTTCGGCTGCCGCCTCAGAGTTTCTTGTAATCCATGCATGTTCATGTTAGTTATTAGCAGATTTTATATCAGCTCGGTTTGTGTTGAAGACACATTGATCAAAACTTTCATATCCAAATTATTGTCCGGAATTAAAGGCAAAACATCCGATTTTTACTGTTGCTGCTTCTTGTCCTTCTTCGTGTCAAACGTTCGGTACAGAAGCGAAACAGCCAGTCTTTCATGGTGCATTTAGTTCGGGTTGCTTTTGGTAACACGCTCAATACCAACGCTAGACAGCCTGGGCTATTCTGATAAATTAATGTTTCATCCTTTTTCAGATCCGAGGTTTCTTACTGAGAAACAAAGGCAAGTCGTTTAAAATGATTTGTTGATTCGCTTTACTTCCGTTTACACGTTCGAAGCCGAACCAAAAACCAGTCAGTCTTTGCCACGGTCTATGCTTGCGTTGGATAGACAACGTTCTGGACTTCTGTTCAATCCTGCAGCTAAATACTGAATGATGAATTGCTGCGAGCTGTTATTTCGCTTCGCCTGCTACTGGTTGAACGTTTTTTATCGAGCGAAACCGTAACGAGCATGTCTACTTAATTTTTTTTGTGTAATCCAAACTGTCGGTACTGAAACAAGACAGCATGGCGTACACTTTATTTCGCCCTGCTTCAGGTCGGACGTTTGCTACCGAAAAATATTACTTTAGTTAAAATGTACCCGTTTTTTGATGTCATTTTTTTGATAGTTGGTTGGGATTTAACTTTCCGTTACGTTCGGTACTGGATGGAAAACATTTTCGAAGTACTTACTGTGTTTCGTTTTCCATGTTCATGTTTACAGTCTCTGATGTTACTCTTTTTTGTCCAACTAAATTGTATCGACCGTTCCGCAGTCAATAACAGCAGTTTTTTCAGTATTTCGCTCCCGGTGTTCGGGGTAACATTACTTGGTTTGCACGCAAAAATGCAAAAACCGTCTCGATTAATAAAATAAAATACGAGTAGTTCGAAATAGTTCGTAATTAAAAGATTCTGTGTACTATCGGTAACCGTTTCGCAGTTTGAACTTTGTGCCCAGTTTACCGCATTGAAAGCAAATGTGGGGGAGTTTATACTAGCCAAGCCGGTAGCCACCAAGAAGCAAATTGTGCTATTGTTCTGTTTTATCGTTTAATTTATTAGAGGTAGCAAAAAAATTGTGAGATTGGCGGATACTGATGAAGAAAGAGTTGCATCAATTAATGGTGCCGTTTCTGAAAATGGCCGCATATATGCTTGCGCCAGTACCACGTGTTCTTCATTTGCATACTGAAATTTTTTAATAATTGCATTGTGTGGATCAGAACTCGTATTCAGGTGATCGCAACCTTAATGCGTAATGCATATCATATGCAGGTTACTGCTGTATTGTCAGGTGTATATGTAGGTAGGTATTGTCATGAACACACACTAGCGTAACAATAGTACTACGGCTTGAGTTACAGTAACGGCACGGTTACTGTTCATTCGGCAACAGCCCGGAAACAATGTTGGCACAATAAAAATAAAAGCATGGTTATTATACGTCACTGTGGTCAGCCTTTCTACTATTGGCTAGAGTACAGCAGACGCACGTTCCAAGATGCGGCATGCACGCCCATACAAAACACGAGCAGAAACTTTTGAAGAGTTTTTCACCTTTTTTGGGAATTGGTCCCAAGTTGCTGCTAGTTCGTTCACTAAACATGCATGGTTGCTCATGAGCGATATGCTCATACTGTAGTAGCTATAGCTAGCACATGCCTTTTGCAGATTTTGGTCCAGAAGAGTTCATGAGCCGAACTATGGCCACGAGATGAGCTTGTGGAAGCGCACCGATCTCTGGAAATAGGCTAGGAAATTATCGAAATGTTAGTCTCGTTGTTTCGATTTCGTGCAATGTGTTAAAATATTTGATCGACTGATTAAATGATTTAATTAATTGCTATGTGTTTATTCAATTTTGCTTTTTGCGACGCAAGGTTGAACTATTAAGCTTATTGTTAGTTGCAGGGAGAAAAGTTCGTAAAACTGCCTTTAACTTTGACTTCTTTATTGTGTTACAATTAAATGTAGCACGTTAAAGGCTGCGGATTTGCAAGTAAATCAAAACAACGTTTTTATGTTGCTGTTCTTACGGAAACCGCGGATTTGGCGTTGGGTACATTACGCGGTAGGGCGATTCTGAATGACAGAAATTTGCCAAGTACGGTGAATTGGCGGCAAAAAGTGTTCTTTACTGAAAAACAGTAGTAATTGCATAAACGGCACTTTGCAGTAAATTTAGGTAGATGTTTTCCCATACAGTAACCAGCAACGAGCCACCAAATAGCCATCCATTCCGCCAACCAGTAGCCAACCACCATCCAGCCGGTGACCAACCACCTGCCAACCAGTAGCCAGCCGGTAGCCAGCCAGCCAGCCATAGCCAGTGTTTAGCAGCACCCAAGAAAAAGATGTAAAGTTTACATTCCATATCATTTTCATTTGTACGCGACTCTTCGGGACAATATTAACAAACATTTACTCCAACCATGGGAAAGCAATGATTCCGTAAAGCAAAACAGTTACACAAGATATCACAGAAAATTCTATCTGAATGAATGATGAAGCACAATGCATTTTTACCGTAAAACTGAAATAGATCGGAAGAAATCTTCATTCATGTTCATTGCTTCCGTCTATCGCTGCGGTTGCGAACGAAACGGAATATAAGACAGTCACCCAAAACGGTCCTGTATGTCTGACCAAACATTCGCAACCAATGATCGAAGCGAAGCTCGGTAAAGGTCACCTAGGCGCTTTTGCCGGAGCTTGAAATAGCTTCGTCTTTATCCCGAGATCTCCCGGCACGACAAAAGTTTACCCTTTGTCAGCACGTTTTTGCCGAGTAATACCAAGTGATCAATCCTATCCAGTTAGTTCTGCGGGAACGCTGCGAACAAAACGAGTGATCCGAAAATTTTATGGCGATCAGGCACAGTCGGTTTGATTTGGATCAAACTGGTTATTAACTGGGATGGTCGAATTTCCCGGCAAAGGTGTGCAGGTAATAGTTACTGATTATTCGATTGCACCCAACGGATAAAATCTAGCTATAAATGAGCAATAAGTGTTCTGTGTCTATGGCTTATTTAATACCCATTAATGCAGCACCATCTGATCGCTATTAATGGGCAATCAAGTCCCATTTGAAAATGTGCCATTTGTTGCCAGTTTTTGAAATATCCTCATTTACAGGCCATTATAAAGTACCTCATTAATGGCGAACAAGTTGAGCCTTTATCGCTCATCAAGATGTGAGCCGTTTATTGCTCATTGTTATTTGGGGTATGGAAGATTTCCTCTGTTCCGCATTTATGGGGCTTAGATTTGTGCGTATTTCCGTTTATCGGTCTTTATTGAACTCAGACATTACCGCGGGAATTCTTCAACCACAGCGGTTGTCAAAACAGTTTGTTACCAGCGAAAACCATATCAAAAAAACTTGCAAGTTAGCACTTTCATGATAGAATCGATAAATAAATTCGTAGTATTTAAAATCTAGTAAACACCGTCAAAAAATATAACAGGCACAGAATCACATTCAGAAATCCTAACAATGCCAACAAATTTCACTAACATGCCTATCTCACTAATAAACCGCAAACACATCACGTCATAACGTCGTCGTACTCGTCTTCTCCATTTTCCGGTTTCCCGGATTCCTCCGTCCTCTGCCGTTTGTTGTCCATAGCGCGTACAGTCTGCAGAACGCTTCCCATGGTTTTGGTAACCTTGGATTTCTGAGGCACTGGTAGCCTTTTAGTGTTGCAGAAGTGGACAACAAATCATGTAATAAAACCGGAAAAGTTACCGGTTGTTATTCACTGTTACTGGAATGTACGCAAGCTCTCTGCACATTAAAATTACAATGTCCTAAAACATATAACTAAAATTACGCTAGGAAAGTTAAAAAAATATACGAAAAATATGTTGTGTCCAGCACTAACCTCTTGCCACCTTCACACCGGCTTCCGGCAGCGCTGGTCGCCCGGTACCGCTTGGATCGCCAGAAACAGAGCAACCAGCTAGATGCTCCCTACTGAACACGTCTTTCATGAACAGTCGCACCGCTTTTTCCCATGTACGTACTGCCCCATTCTCGCAACGTTTCTGAAACATAAAATATGATATTTGAATGTGGTACTTACTGCTGTACAAACAAACGTTTAGCGAGCGAGAGTAGAGACAACGTTATTATTACCGAAACTTTGTGCCGTAAAAGGATGCTACAATTTGCATTAAATATTAATTAAATTTAATAAAAACGATCTGTTAGTATTATGTTGAACGAATATCTATTAAAACTACGTTACAATGAATCAAGCAGATTATACTACCAGCTGTACCATAAATTCTTCGAACACTTCTTCTTCAGAAAATGGCTTGGTAAAATCGAACGGCTCAGCACTTTTACGACCGTCCTGCGCATGGGTGTAACGTTCTTTTTCATCCAGTTGTCTTTTAAGGTCAGCGATTACAGCTGACTGCTCCTCAAGTGCCTTTTGGAATTCTGCGCGTAAAGCCCCAATCTAAAACCCAAAACAATAATAATTTTAACCCGCATACTAAGACGAAACAAACGCAATGCGGACCGCCATTAAACTTACTTCTTCGGTCACCATAGCAGGAACCTCGTCATCCAGTTTCCGTTTCAAAGCGGCTGATGCTTTTTCGACCACATACTTTTCTAATACCGTGACATCAATTGCAGGTAAATGAGTGCTGATACCGCCCGTCTGCAACGTTAACATGAATATGCTTTATTTTTTACAACATGACTTTCATTAATATCAGTTCACATCAGCTAGTGCATGCAGTTCAGAAGTTCAATAATCGCATCAGTTGACTTAAAACTAGCGCTCCATAGGCAGTACTTTAATGGCCATAGACAATACAAGTTATACAACAGTGTATCGCTAAACTTTTCCATAAATATTCAGAAAACATTAGTACCGAATCGACCCGAATGTTTACTGTTACACTGAACAGGATCACTAGGTCACACTAACTTCGTGGGGATCTTCGTACACTTTCAGCCATTTTTTTATTACCTGGATGTCACCGGTTTTATCTTATTTTCCTATTTTTTTAGGTAGTTTGTCAAATATTGTTCGTGGTTACCTAATTGTTTTTAAGTTATATTTAGTTAATGCATACTTAAGTTTCGTTCAGCTTTTATTAGTTATATTCTTGTATTGGTTAGTTTAATTGTTGACAGATGTACTACTTCTTGCAGTACTCTGTTGGGACTTACATTATTTTCTGCATTTGCGCTACCAGAAGATGCATTCGCTTCAATGGCCACCTCGCTTGGAGCAGGCTCTTTAAGAATCTGGAAGATGCTTTTCCCGGCCTTGAGCGCCTAATAACAAGGAACAACTTATTTACCGCACACATTAAATTATTGATACCACAACTGGGAGACATAACCAAAAATTCGATTACTGAATGATGCTTTGTTTAAAAGTACGAAAACAGAAATTAAATAAAATTATCGATTAATTAACTAACACTCTTCACAGTATTTTTCACGCATACGCGATTCAGTGACTCAATTCCTGCTGCGATACTAACAACTGAATTCAAATAAATATAATTGAGTGATTCGTACCATCTATCAAAAAACTAGTTAATTCCTTTGGCAGTTAACAAGACGTGTCGGATTACCACGCGTACCTTTGCAACATCGTCGTCATTTCCGTGCAGTCGGCGTCCAATAGTTAGCGCCCGAGATTTCAGCGGTGCGGATGTAACCATATTTGTTGCTTCCGTTTTCGCTTCCGCGCCTGTACAATTAAATGAAGGCGCTAGATGATTCAGTTGTAGTTAGTTTGATTTTGCCAACACTGCTTACTTTATTTGTTCCTTAAATTGTGAATAACGCTGTTATATTTTTATTAAATGACACTATATATGGATCTTTAAGCTACAAAGTTATAAGAATTTTAAGGAAAAGATCTGTTCCAGTTTGAAAACAAATACCGACGCACCGCAACGGTATATACTGCATGTTGAATTATATTTTTTGAGTGTTTTGGCAGTAGATCAGGGACACCGATCAGTTCTCGAAATAACAAAATAGCGCGCCCGTAACAGCGTGCCAAAGTTACGGCGAACATCGTTAGAAACGGCAGTTTCTGGACCGATCGGCACATAAGACCAGGTACTACTAACATATCAGTTTTCACATAAAACGAGTTCAACTACAATTCGATGCATATATCGTTGCCGTATAGCTGTTATGCTTATATCACAGATTCACGTGTGTATATAAATTTTATGCTCATATAAAATGTTTACGGCTGCGGTATGCATGGGATCATACTGATTGATATATATACACGCATATAATTTTGTATTGCACAGTACGCATACAGAGCAGACATTGATCAGTACAATCACCCCGCGCGTGTAAGAATGAAATGATTTTCAACTATTTTATTCAGTAAAAAAAGTGCCATTTGCTACTTTTCCCTTAAAACGCACTGTTATTTATTTACAGACACAAGTTAATTAGTCTATTTGTATTGGGACTTACTTTACCAAACAAACAATAAAATTGAGTGCGGTACCTGCGAACACCTGAAGAACGAATCCCATATATGCAGTGCCAGTACCAGGTTTGACGCATTTGTTACTTTTATCAAAGTAGACCGCGTACTCCCGGGCTCTGTTGGGCTGGTCCGTGGCTTTCAAAGTGGTAACAAAACTAGACGGTACCGATACGACAGTATCGTCCTTCGGAAAATAAAAAACGGAATATACCTCGCTCATTCTGTATTCGAACGGCCGCGTTTGAGTTATTTTTAGTAACAAAAAAACTTTTTCACACTACAGTTCAAACAGTACGATCATTAAATATGTACAGTTCAAATTCAACTCAGCAGAAATTAACAGCAGGAATGTCAAATTTGCATGGAGAGATAAGCATGACTGTATCAAACAAGGATGCGGATACACTCGAACATTGTTTCACCAACAGACAATTGCCTCTGCAGTTTAATCAGTCCACATCAATGAAATGTTTGATGGTGCAATACACGCTCTGTCCTGCTATCTCAGTGCAGAAGGCGCTCACAAGAGAGTGTGAGGAAATCGGAAAACAGACGATTGCCCTAGAAGACAGCGAGATTACAGGAAAAGCATAATTCAGTTTCTGGAGAAGAAATGGCTAGCAGACAGGTTTTTGCTTTCTTCAATACCCGTACCTGCTGCTCTGGTTCGAAACAAGAATATGCGACATGTGAATGCCGACGGAGAAGTTTTTGTAGGTCATTTTCTCTCCCGCAAAATATAAGTCGTTGCATTGAACGCAGTGCACAATTTCCATAACTTCAAACAGAAACGCGGCTCCAGTTGACCTTTCTTTCAGGAGAAAATATTTTGCCTGCCGTCGCTCTGGGCGCATGTAATGCGCTGTCCATACTGCCAAGCTACCGACTTCTGCCGTCGCATAATAACGGAGACACGAAGTGCTACAGGAACAACCAGGTTTTACAGAGATAGTCGGGTTATGGTTTTTCAATGGTGCTGACGACGTTCTCCATCCGCTACCGCTAACTGTTGTACGTAACCTAAAAATGTGGCCAAAAATTACCGCAATTGATAGTTTTGTACCGTAAACTGCAATATGGTACAACTAACTATAGATGCATTATGATTGTCTGCATTATGATGGATGAAAATACAAAAGTTTCCAGAATGAGCAGGATAACGAAGCATACATATCGACTTCCGCTGACATACATAAGTACATCTGGCGCACATTATGCACGTGCACAAACTTTTTAAAACAATTGAAAAACAATGTTATCGCGCTCATTCAAAAGCATGAAACAGTTTTCTCCGCAGCTTCCGATTGGTATGATATTTGTGGTAAATTGACAGGTATTTATTTGGAGCATGCATAACATGAATACTATGAATTTTATGTAAGTATTAAAAAATACAATGAGTGTGTCTTTGCGCAAAAAACTTAACACCGGTACAGGATACTTACCGATAACCTTTTACGCGATCGCAAAATTTTTGCTCTTCCTTTCCGGTCAGTTCGGTGGTTCTGGAATCCAGTATTTGGTGCGTTAAAAGCTGTGTCAAAACACTGCCAACGGCATTTCCCTTTGCATGGCACAGGCTTTTGATAAAACCGTTGAAGTTTTCGAAGGGAAAGAGGGATGATTCAAAAAGCGGACCGTGCAGATCCACATAATCCGCCAAGTGCAACAGGTTATGCACGTTAATCCCATATGAATCAATCCCTAAAGATATGGGAATTATTTATTCCTTCCGCATGAAAATGGGCTGGCGCATACACGCAACTACTAGAAACAATTTGTGTTAACATATATTACGTACAGTGGTACAACAGTAACTGTTGCGCATTGTACCAAGGAATATCTCGATTCAAAAAGAACATCATGAAAGGTTCATTGTTAAATTTGTTTCCCTATGACTTACATTTAAATATAAACAGGTACCAGTTTTGCAATACTAACTATAATATCGATTAGTCATCATAACTTTTAAAACAGGCAGCTGCTATCGACAGTGCAGAAATTACGGATACTGAATAAAATGCGGCTGCTAAATACATGATATATGTTTACATATGATTAGGGTTCATTTGGCTCTAACAGGTAAAATATATGCGAAAACTGTAAGTACCATATAAAGAGGAGTATTCCCCACAAAATTGTTCCAGCAAACAGGAAGCGACAAGCAAATCGTGTTGACTGATTTCTTTTGTGGACAGGAGGGCAATCGACTGAGACAGTAGGGCAAAATGATGGAGATACTTTGGTTTTACAACTCCCATTGTCACAATGAAGGCATACAGCAGCCAAAAGCGAAACTGGCTCGCCTTCCACTCAGCTATGTTCAGGGACGATATCAAGCGTGTGAGAAATTCCGGGAATTTGGTTTCGGCCAAACGGCGTAAGATTTCACCTTTCTGAAAACAACACGACAGAGCCGGTGTTGCGTATACATAGTGGATTACTAAGTACCAATCGCATCGTGTTGTATACGTTAATTTAATAACCAGCTACGACTCAGTGCGAAGCGGAATTCGAAAGCGTGTTTTTATTTATAACGTACGTCTTCTTCCGATAAAGAATAATCACGTCCGGAAGTGCAGAACCACATTTCTAACACTAATTTGGTAACGCCGAGCATAGGTCCATGCATATCATCCACAGGCACGCAACTGCCATAATCAAATCCGTCAAGTTCACTTAGAAGGGGAATTCCTTTAATACCCTTTACCTATAAAAAGCATAACGGTACAGATGACTTCATAATCCAATGAGCACTAACCTAGCAAAAGTTATTAGGTAATAAAGATAATCTAAACAACGGTGGTACATATAGCCAGTATAAGATTGTTTCTGGTTTAAGTCTGGGTTTGGAAGTTGCTTGCGGGAATGCTCAGCTGGCTCGGCTATATACACCACCATGTCGTGCTAACTAGAGCAATTTTTTATTTATTTTTCACGGCTGGTGTTGTTGTATTCGTGAATAAACTACTGCACAGCCAGATACTGTAAATAGTCAATAGCAGTACCGGATCTTCCGCTGTCGCCGTTTTTGCGTGACGAATGATTGATGCCTTTGTTCGGCGAAGAGGTCTGCATCCACCAGGATCTGTTGCAAAAGAACGGCGACTACCTTTACCACGCTTAACCGATTTTCCTTTAATTTCGCATGTGTTGCATGGATAAGCCCCATTATGATGTGCCATATTCATGAACGACGCTTTGGCAACGGTGTCAAACAGCGCCTTGGAAATTGCAATTTGAATCCGGAACGCTTGATTTCCGCATTTAATTGTTAAACCTGTAAAACAACGTTTGTCAGATTATTGGAACTGATTTAATATCAACTAGTACAGCACGTAAAATTGTGTTTATTTGCGAAGCCAGTCGGCACAATAAAAATTCTAATCATAAACAAGCAATTTCTCTCAGCTAGCACGCCCCGAAACTGCAGGTAGAATCAAATTAACGTTGCCTCATGCATAATTGCATTTATTTAGGAACTCCTTATTTGTGAGTCTGTATTATTTAAAATTTTCAAGAATACAAACCATTTTCATTAATCTGGCGGATTTGCCGATTCAGGTCAGCAACCATAGCCTTCAACGGTTTTAGGGCTTTTTTGACTTTTCCTTTCGAAATTCTTCGGATGGAGTGATTAAGTGACGGGATATCCTGATACAAAGTGACGATAACGATGTTTCGTGACAAAAATCTGCAAACAAATTCAGTCTGATTACTAGATGCGAAGTACATGATTTCACTTCGATATTTAATTTAATATTCATTACTTTCTCTCTGATGGAATGATATTGTCAATTGTTCCGAGAATAGGCCATGCACTGGAAGACTTGGTCAGTGAAAGTCCGTCGGAATTTATCGAAATGCAGATCGTTTTCAGCGTTTCATCAGTCACTTGGCTAGTCACAATGCGCTTGTAATTTTCACCATCCCTGCAGTCGCGGATTAGTCCCGCTTCACGGAACCTTTCCGGATCCCAAAAATCGAAAATCTCACCTACATGAAATAATATCATTTTGCAGGGAAATAATTTTATAGTATTCACATAAAACTGTATCCGCATAAAATTCAGTTTTTTCGTTATCGGTTAGTTGAAGATTCGGTTAAAATTAATTAACAAAACAATCAAATATTTCAGTGACACATTGTTTTAATTTATCCGGTTGGTGTTTATGTTTTACGTACGCTCCGCAATGTGACAGATCTGATCGGCAAGGGAAGCGCTGGCGAAGGATGACATAGGATATTCGCTACAAAAGCAATTACGTTTGATCACAGAGTCATTGTAATACGTATTGTTTTTGAAGAAAAGAAACTTTCTAGATACATAGTGATACTGATCCGTATAGTACCTATGTTTTGGACAGTTCCCTTCGGCTACCACGTCACCGCATATCGAGCACGTGCGGATTAGTTTTGGCTGCTGACAGTGGTCCCGTTGAAAAACCTCTCCCATATTGACGCCTTCCCAGGATAAGCCTAATTTAAGTAGTCGCAATATATTTTCGGTTCCTTCGAACGAAATTTTGTGTCTGATAGCCAGAAGTCCAAGGTAAGCGGCAGGATCCGATATGGTTTTCGGCAAAATAGGCGCGTCTTCCACTTCCGGTTGTGGAAATGCTCGAATTTCTGCAGTACCTCTCGAGTTTGGTGCAGGCATTTCTGGTAGATCATCTTCCGCTTCGGCCAAGCTGCTAGCTAGATCTGGGATTGTGATATCCGGGTCTCTGTTTTCTAAAACAACAACCAGTTGTGTGTGGTTTTAATGGCAGTACATGGGTCGGTATTTTGTCCCGCGTGTCGATCTTCTTGTATATGCAAGCAAATCTCCCACCAAATACGCGGTATTTGGATATGTATGCACCAATATAAAAATACTAACCGAGCGATTGAGTGCTATCTTATATGACTAATATGACTGCAAATACACATGTATTATATTTATATAGTACTATCAAATCTAGTAAACTGCAAGATTTTGGAAATGCTTTTGCGTATTGTGCAGTCTGTATGGGATAAATTTTCTTATGTATGTTTCAGCTGTACAGTGAACAGAAATATCGTTTGTGAACTATATAGATATTAGACTTGCGGTAATGCCTGTACTCAAGCATGTTAAATTCCACGTTATTTTAGTTTTGCCATTACAGTAACTGATGACATCTGATTCGGCATTATTTTGCAATCTATATCTACTACCGAACGAATTCCATGCAGATGGGTATCATTCTTTAGTTATTTAATTGGGTACTTTACCGTACTTACGTTCAGCGTTAACTATCCGTGGCTGCGCTTTCGAACAAAGCTCCTGGGCGAGGTGGAACGTTCTAACATGACGTCGACCAGAGTATCGGTTATGCAACACAGTTTCACATTTTAAACAAGTAAATGAGTGCGAAGTGCCAGGAGTTTTCAC
>JAQGAU010004003.1:0-12259 GCA_034698045.1 Paramacrobiotus richtersi
ATAATGTTTTTCCTTTTTTGTTTTATATATGTAGTTTAAACAACTCTGCATCTGGGAGGTTCCGCTCAGTTTTGGAAATGTTGACGTCGCTTCTTATCAGTTTTTTCCTATTGGTTTACGATAATTACCAAGGACTATTTTATTTTGTACTTTATTATATTCTCGGTGTATGAAATGTATATCTGCTTGATAATGATTGGCGAAATCTGTTTAAGAGTCGTCTTACGGGAACTAAATTTTTTATTACTTGGTATTCTTTCCATTACAATTTTATTTCATCTGTGATACCGCAGCAGTTTTTTGTACGGCGCTTTTAAACTGTTAGTTCCATATCGGATGATTTGGTTTTCGGCACGAATTTGGCTACGGCAGCGATTGCGATATCTGTTTCAGGTCTTACTTCAGTTTCGGAAGCATTCGTAGTGTAATGGCGTGTCTTGTCCTCCCTGCCAACAACATTGTATTCAAAATTTGCTTTTCCCAATATTGAAAAGGTGTTTCCGTGTTAAATATCTTTTCGTCAGGATGATTTTTCGAGTTTCTTTCTCCAGGTTTTGGAATTCACATTGGTTGGTGACTGTGTTGCCGCGTGTCATGAGAAACCGGGATGTCGTCGCAATCGGTTCGAGTGCGTAATATGTAGAGTGATGTTGTAGTGCAGTGGCTTCGTGCGTTCTCTTTGAATTTGCTTATACAGTACAATCATTACTACGCTATGCTTGAAAGATTCGTTGTATTTTTATATATTTCGCTTATTGACGCCATGTGTTCGGCTGCTCCGCATGTCTGGGTGATATATTATCACGTCTTATGTAAGACGTTCATCGTGCACGGCCTCGGTAACGTCTTTCTGCACATGACGTCTGAATCTGAAATATTTGAACTCCAGTTAGGAAAACTTACAGATAATGGGTAATGTAACAAAACATGGATATAGTCATATAGAGATGAAACTGAAAAGACGCAATTAGTGAAACTAACAGGAAATATTGACATGGCGATGTTATTTGTTGTAGGCTCCAGGGACGAGCATGGGGTTCCCCGGTGTCGAGCGGTGAGAACATCATGTACATACGAGAAGTGCGACATCCTGGTACCCGCTGCCGCGGAAAGGTCATCACCAAACGGACATGGGCACGGGCGAGCGGGAGATCGCCGATACCTACGCCACGACCGTGGGGCATCTGGACATCAACGCGCACGCCTGTGTCACCGGGAAACCCATTAGTCAGGGCGGGATCCATGGGCGAGTGAGTGCGACTGGACGGGGCGTGTTCCATGGGCTGTATAACTTTATGAACGAGGCCAGCTATATGAGCATGGTGGGAATTACACCAGGTACGTTTATTGAGACGGTTTTGCACGTTGCGTAAAGGCTGTATGGTTTCGTCAGCACCATCCCAAATTGTGTATGGTTTTATTTTGTTTTTATAATTTTATTTGGTGTGTTTTTAAAATTGAACCTTTTGCTGTGGCTATAGTTTTGAATTGCTGTTTAAATGGTCGGTTTTGATGAATTTGATTTTCGGCCCGAATTTGGCCACGGCAGTGACTGCGATATCTATTTCAAGTCTTACTTTACTTTCGGAAATATCGTAGTGTAATGGCGTATCCTGCCTTCGGCCTTTCGTAAGCAGCTGTTTGGCTTTGCATCTCAAACAAAATTGATTTTCACAATATTGAAACGGTGGTTCCGAGTCGGATAATTTTTTTTCTTGATAATTTCTCGCGTTCCATTCTACCGGTTTAGAATTCGCTTTGAATATACACTGTGCATGCGCGTTTTGCAGGAAACCCGGCTGTCGTTGCGATCGGGTGTATTTTTTTGATCGGGTGACATGAAAGCGTAGTGAAGTGGCAGATATGAAGGTAGTAAAACGATTATTCCGGTCAACTCGAGCTTTTGAAAATGATATGGGAAAACTTACGAAGAAAGTTACTTTTTGTTCACGAGGGTGCTTTCGAGAAGTATTACAAACAGTCAAAATAAAGACAAATTCAACAAAAATCTATAGAGCCGATGCAGATGCTATTATATGACATCTATATTTTTTTAAAATAAGGATTGAATTTTTTAATTTAGATTTTATAGAATTAATGAACTGGAGATGTTAGTTTTAAAATATGGTAAAACCATGAACAGAATAAAATAAAAACGATAGAAAATTGCGATTTGCTATTTCGTAACGGTAGCGCGATACCGGCGTAGTAGTGAGATGACGAGAAGACGTAGTGCAGTGGCAATAACGCACAACTCCACTAGCGGTGAATGCCAACTTAAGCAATAATGTGTGAAACTTACATGTTCGTTTTTTTCTACAACTTGAGTCCAGTATGGTTTCGAGAAGTGAGGCGTTGAGAAGAAATGACAAAATGAGAAAATTCCTGGATGCCAATGTTATTTGGTGTTATTTTCCTGATTTCTCATCTTCTTTCTCTAGGCGATCATGAGAACGGGTATACGGTATAATTTGGGTCTGGACCTACGTACAGCGGCCTTTGTCAATACCATTGAGAAGATTTTCGGCACCTATGCGGAAGCCGGGTTCACCTTCGCATAAGAACGACGCGTGTACTGATAAACGTGTCCTGATGGAATGTTTGTTGTTGCCTGATGAATTCGACGGTTCGGTTGTTTGAGTCCAACGTCCCGGCAGCAAGACAGCATTTAGTGGTTTTATTTATCTTATTTGTGTGTTGAATGATCGATGCGACTGTACGGATGCCTTTGATGCAAGTGGTACTGTGGTCTCATAGAGGATAATTAGATTCAAGAGAATGAGTTTGTTTTCGTGTCTGCTAGCTGTTTTTGGTTGTGTTTGTGCGCGGGTGAGTGTTGGAACCGGCGGCGATTTATCGGTGCTGAATAAATATATATTGAGGTATATTTGACGTGAAAGTGTGATGCAATTCACTGACGTGGTAATGACAGGCCAGCTACTGTATAATACATATTATGACATGGTGGGAATTACGCCAGGTATGTTCGATGGAGACGGCTCCGGAGATTTTGTTTTGTCGGTTTTCTGTTATATTTGATGGTTATGTTTCTTAAATTTTCATCATTGTATTCAAATTATTATTTAATTTACTTATTTGTCTTTCCATCTTTTTTGTGATTGTAGAGTTTTATGGTACAGTTTGTCTGAAGAGTTACAGTATATGTATGGTGGTTTCGTAGTGCAACGGCCTTGTTTCGCCCTTACCTTCTTGCAAGCTCCAGTAGATACTATATATACAGAAACAGACCAAGAAAAATTTGTGATTTTTTTGTAGTCCTGCAAATTTACTTTCTATGTAAACTGTTACAAGGATTTACTTTTAAAGGTCGTTTTTTCGGTTTTTTAAATGTGGCGATGTTTTATGGTTGTGTTGCTTTTTTAACATTTCTGTATCTTTATGGAATTGCAAAGAGCATTTTTTTATATTCCCATTTGTAGGAAATGTTTGTTTTCTGGATAATCATCACCGTTAGCTGATGATGAGTCTTGGTTACGGGAAACGGGATTTTTCTTGCGTTTAGTACAGTATTCCTTCGTTTTTATTTCAGTTGACCGGATATTTTTTTAACGGCGGCTTTTTTAATGCGTTTCTGAATTCTTATTTTCAAACAGTCGAATATCGGATGATTTGCATTGTGTTTTGTTCTTCAGTTGGTTTGCTTTACATGCCTTAGAAATTTGATTTTCCGTATTAAAATGAAGTTTTTATTTTCTGATATTGGTTTTTTTGATTATTGTTCTAGTTTTGTTCTCCAGGCTGTGAATTCGTTTTGGTTGATCACTGTGGGAGCGCACGTTTCACAGGGTCATTGCGATCGGTTGATTCGTGATAGAGTGAAAGTGTACTGTAATCGTAGTGTAGTGGCTTCTTGTGGTGTTTCTCAAGGATTCTTAATCTGGTTACACTACCATGTCATTACATTTTCGCATTTTCGAAAGATTCGATGTATTTTTATTGCAGTTGCTGACTTTATTTTTTGGCTCCCCGTGAACTCCAGGGCTACGAACTGGCATGCGGAGAGTTTTTGAAATAATTCTTATATTATCTTGTTATTAATTACTGGAGAAACCGCGAAGAAAAGAAAGAAAAAGTAGAAAATTGCCGATTGGGATTGGACCTGCGTACAGCGGTCTCGTCCATTGAGAAGATTTTCGGTACCTCCGCGGAAGCCGGGTTCACCTTCGCCTAAGAACTGCACATGTCCTGATAAACGTCATGTTGGGAATTTTTTTTGCTGCCTAAAAGTTCGACTGTGCGGTTGTTTGAGTCCAACGTCCCGGCAGTATGCAAAAACAGCATTTAGTGTTTTTATTTATCTTATTTGTGTGTTAAATGATTGATGCGACTGGACTGGACGGATGCCTTTGATGCAAGTGGTACTGCGGTCTCATAGAGGATAATTAGTTTCAAGACAATCAGTTTGTTTCGCGTGTCTGCTAGCTGTTTTTGGTTGTGTTTGTGCGCGGGTGAGTGTTGGAACCGGCGGCGATTTATCGATGCTGAATAAATATATTTATTCTGTTTATTTATTCTATTTGATTAAACGTCAGGAAATGCTAAGATAACGCAAGTATGCCTTATCTAACTGTGTTAACGTGATTTGGTAGAACAGTGGCTATACACCTCCCCTTTCATCGTTGAGCATTCTCCATGATTAATATAATGTCTTAGACATTCTTTGTGTTATCATTTTTTTATTAATGGTGTTTGTAAAATCCACTTGATAATTGATTGTCAGCTACGATGGAAATCTGTCCAAATTAGAATTTCCAGCATTGCGGTGCTTTTTTACCTTAATTATTCTGTCGATCTGTCTGTTCGTTTCCCGCATGTAAGTATCTATAATGTCGGTGGTTTCGTAGTGTAACGGCGTTAAGTTACGTTCGCCACTCCTGTTTGTCTGTTGCGCTTGAGTCGACCACATAGGCACTGACATTTCAGAAGAACCAAATTTTTATGTGTACTCTTTCAGGTTAACTACGTAGATTTCTACAAGTATTCAGGGACTTCTGAGATCGTTTTTCCGTGTTTTGTAGATGTAGCAATGTTTTCTGGTTTTGTTGCATTTTTATCGTTTAAAAACCTCTGTTTGGGAGGTTTCTGTACGTCGCTACTTATCAGTTGTTTATTAATGTTTTTATATAAATTGCGAAAGACCATTATTTATTATCATTGTGTAAAAATGTTTATTTTCTGGACAATCATTGCCGGCATCGTCGTTACAAGGAACGAAATTTTGCCGTATTTTGTGTTAGTTTTCATTTCATGTGGCCGACTGGTTCCTAGCGGTGGTTGTTTTAAATAGTTATTTCAGATGGTCGGTTATCGAATGTGTTGTTCCTCCACGAATACACAAGCAGCAAGTGTGATAACTTTTTATATTTAAAGAATAATAATCTGGGTGTGTACGCTGCAGTCTTTGTGGAACTTTGGGTGATATATTTTATTTTTAACGTTTTTTACAGTTTATAGTTTTAGATAAGGCGAAAACTTCAGTTGAAAATTCAGTAGCAACCGAATTCGAAATATTACCGTTTTTGCGGTAATTTTCCAATTAATTAGTCGTTTTTAGTAAAACAAATTTTGCATTATCTTATACTAAATCAGTCCGAATTAGTGCTTTTGCTTTGTCCTGCGATACCTAAATGAATGACGAATTGTACGTTAAAGCTCTGGAACAATTTTTGAAACAGATTGTGCACAACTTCAGATGGAATTTTTCAGTTCACCGACAGTGTGAAATGGTGCTGATTGTTTTTCACCGGCTTCTCCGCGCTGTCCCCATACTGACATGTAATGCGGTAGTGCAGTGGCGTTTGGAGTAACCTATCAGTTCACTGCCTTTATTGATCACGAAAATAAATAATAAAAATTTGCGATAGAGCACTAGAATAGACGTCTTTTTTAAAACAGCTACTTCTATTCACTTTTCAGGCGGAAATACCTCATGCAAATCAAGGCACTGAAAAAGCGCATTTTGTACGTCATGAAAACACGCTGGCGTTGGAAAGTACTGTACTAACACCAAACTTCGAATTCGGTCAACAATTTTAACTAGATGGTGTAGTACTATAATTTTACCGCATTTACGCATACGTCTTGAGTCGATGTTTCATAATCAACTTTCATTACGCTTTATTTCCCGCATACACGCGTACCCCGCGTACCCTGTAGAAATGAGTACTGTATATGCATATGTGGTTTCGTAGTGTAACGGCTCCCGTTTGGCTCCTCTATGATTGAGTATGCTACAGTTATGTCTGCACTATACTACTACTACAGAAACTGGGCATTCTAATAGAATTACTTTTTTTATGTACTCGTTAAGATTTACTAACTACGTAAAAATTTAATAGTACAAGGATTCCGAACTCCTGTACGTTGTTCTGTCGTTTTTGTAAAAGTAACGATGTTTTGTTGGTTTTGTTGCATTTTTAACGTTTACGTATGTCTTTTTGGAGAGTTTCTCTCAGTCGTGAGAAAGGTGACGGCGCCTCTTACCAGTGGTTTGCGACTGGTTTATGACAGTTGCAAAGAGAATTTTTGTTACATACAATATTATTGTCATTGTATGAAATTGTGTTTTCTCGATAGCCGGAATCTCTGGTTAGTTGTCGTTACGCTAACTGATAAGCTGAGAATTTGTTGTAAATTACGCGAATCACGATACGTGACACGACGGCGTACATAAACCACAATAGCACGCGAACAGAAGGCTTGCGATATCGATAAGAAACACTGTTGGGATTAATTACATCCGTTTCGTCAGCACTGTATATTAGAATTTTTAATGATCTACAAATGAATTCGGCTGCGGTAAGAGAACAGTGTTTATTTGCTTTCCTGGCCATTTGTTTTATTATTTAATGAGCTGATCGATTTCCGGACTGATAGGAAGCTTTTCTAGAATTGTGCCGGTTCCAGTTGATTTGCAGACAGTTTTCGGTATATTCATGAGTGATTATTAGCGTTTATTGGTTGCTTAATATGCTGACTGTACAGTATTCTGAACACGCATGGACATACACATATGCGTACGTCTGTTGATATTTTTGTGTTCGAAAATGTTCTTGCTGTGTAATGGAAATTGTATTTTGTGCATCAGCAGGGTGAGAAGGATATGTCGCACATATTCAGGTCTGGATTACACCATATGGAACGATCGGCACGGGTCCGTCAACATTTTAAAATTGAGCATACTTGTGTACGAATCAGCTTCTTTCCTCGGCGAATTTTCGAAATGTTTACAGTTGTCGGCAGTCCGTTGAGTTTGTAATGGAAACGGTATGGAAGAAGCTGTAAATTGGCGTGGAAGCGTAGTGAAGTGGCAAATATGTACTTCTTCTTCAAGTCTCTAACCGCGTAATCGGCAAATACGAACTGAAAATGTTATGAGAAACTTATGGGAAATGTTCTTTTTTTTGCACGAGGATGCTTTCGAGAATTAAAAAGTTCCGTGAAGAAATGAGGACAAATAATGTTTGGCCAGAAGATAGAAAGCTGATGTATGTAGGCTGATTATATGACACTTATCATGGCAATAAAAATTCGGTGAAACAAGACTGCAAAAACGTTATGAAATCACCCGAAATGGTGACAGAACCCTGCATCATAACTGTGTTCCCTTTTTTCGGTTCGCCTGGGTTTTCCTTGTTCATGCTGTGGCAGAACTTGATTCAAAATCAAACGAGAAAGAAGCGCAAGAATATAAGAAAAATTAAATTTTAAAAAAAACCTACGCGTAAGCCGTCGTCACATTCGCATAAGAGCAGCGCGTGTCCTGATGGGAGTTTTGTTGCTGCCTGATGTTAATAACTGGGGCCCGATGCCTGATATTAACTTTCAACAGTTGCTGGTTGTCATGTATCCGAGCGCATCTTTATTATGCAGCTCGGGAGCTGCGCGATAGCAGACTGAACCGTCACAATGCTCAATCATACATACATAGCATCTGGCTGTTGCCAGGTCATCATCAGAGACTCATGCAAGTCGCAAATACACGAGAACCATATATCACACTGGTAGTGTGCTATCTTGTAATGGTTGCGCGATTATCGCGCCGCGATCCTGAAGGTGTGAAAGCGTAGCGCAGTGGCAGTAGCCAAATTGTGCAAAAAGGTAGCAGACAGTTCACTGCGGTTCAGTAATTAAATTTATAACCGAGCAAATGAGTCATAGCTGAATTACCTACCTTGTGCTAGTTTTAGTTTAATTTAATTTTAATATGTAATAATTCTAATATTTAATAATATGTAAAAATTTTATGATTTTTATAATAATTGTGCTACTTAAGGAGATATGCGCGATACGTGGTCCTCTGGATGCGGTTTCGAAAACAGTCAACCTAATAACTTAAAGAGCAGAGTTTTTTTTACCTTTTATTAGCAAATACCTGAAATACCGAGTCGGGTATTCGAATTCCTCGGGCTGTGTAATGTTATGCACGAGGCCAGTCATGTGAGATTGGCGGGTACGTTTAGGAAAAGGTCTGGACTTTGGGTAATTGTTTTCTGGTTTGTGATCTGAAATTTTTAATGGCTTTTTCATATTTTAATCGGTGTGTTTTTAAAATGGAATCTTTTTTTTACTTAAAAGGTTGCAGTCTGGATTAGATAGTTTGGTTGTACTCTAATTTAACAGCCTATATACCAGAGTTGTAAATAAGATGGTTACTTACTGTTAACTTACTAACCATATAAAGTAGTAATTACCTCAATAAAAATCCAAGTTTAAACTTGCAAAACGGATTTTGTGTAAAGTTTTCATCCACAGATAAAAAACATTCGGAAAACTTGAAATGTACAGATAGTGTGTACGTATGTTGAAATTGATCTAATACAAAATCCGGGCCGGCCGGTGGAAAAGCAGTTACGTGTTGTATAATGTCGTTTTGTTCGCTCCAGGTATCCGTTACAGTATGGACGTGAACATTGACGAGGTCATGGCCCTGTCGTTCCTCGTAACTTACAAAGGCGCCGTGGTGGGCGTGCCCTGTGGCGGCGCCAAGGCCGGCATCAAGATCGACCCGAACAGCCCATTTGTCCATTTCCGCTACCATTTCCTTAAGCTGTTCGTTACGCTTGCTTTCTACACAGGTGGTTTCGTAGCTATACTAGTGCAGCGGCCTGGTTTCCCAGCATGTGGGTGTGTTGTCTGTTGTCAGTAATCAGTATGTGTAAGAGTGATATCGTAGTGCGGTGGCTTCGTGCATAATATAGAAATACTGCTCAAGCAATCGGTTTCACGACTGAACGATTCGCTGTATTTTCGTTCGGTGGCCGGTGCTGACAGTATTTTTTGGCTCCCCGTGAACGCGAGGACTACAAACTGGCATGTGGAGAGTTTTTGGAATATATTATTTTGTTATTAGTTACTGGAGAAACCGCGAAAAAAATAGAATAAAAAGGTTGAAAACTGCAATTTGGTGATTTGGTGTTTAATACTGTTTATAGCGCGATACCGGCGAAAAAGTAAGATGACGCGCGCGAAAACGTCGTGCAGTGGCACATGCAATAAACGGCTGATTCCACAGAATGGCGACCTTAGAAATAATATGTGAAACTTTGTTGTTTGTTTTTTTTTGGACAACATCAGTCAAGTATGTTTTCCAGAATTAATGCGTTGAGAAGAAACGACAAAATGAAAACTGCAGATCCTAATGTTATTTCCTCATTTGTTATACCATTTTTCCGTAGACCACCATGCGAACGGGTATGCGGCATGATTTGGGTCGGGACCTTGGTCAATGCCATGGAGAAGATTTTTGGCACCTACGCGGAAACCGGCTTCAACTTCGCATAAGAACGGCACGTTTATTAGTCCTGATAAACGTTACCTGCTGGGAATTTTGTTGCTGCCTGATGAATTCGACGGTCCGGTTGGTTGAGTCCAACGTCCCGGCAGCAAGACAGCATTAACTGTTTTTATTTATCTTATTTGTGTGTTGAATGATTGATGCAACTGGACGGATGCCTTTGATGCAAGTGGTACTGTGATCTCATAGAGGATAATTAGTTTCAAGAGAGTCGGTTTGTTTCGCGTGTCTGTTAGTTGGTTTTTGGTTGTGCTTGGGTGCGGGTGAGTGATGGAACCGGCAGTGATTTATCGGTGATAAATAAATACATATTCTGCTATCATTAACGTGAAATTGCAGGCATCTCTTAATGACTTTGATATGTTTCGAGGTTTTGTCGATAGTTGTTGATGTTGGTTTTTTTCAACGTTTTTGGCAATTGTGACCTTTTGGTAAAATTTGCTTCCGATTTTTCACTTTCGATATTTGCTGTTCCTGCAGGTTATCCATTTTAAACGTTCTTTAAAGCAGTGTTTATGAAATGGTTTTAAATATGTTTGTTCAAACGTCTCGATGCCACACATATTTGTCAACCGCAAGGAAATGTCAAGATGACGCAAGGTTTGCCTTGTCGGTATGTGTTAACGTGATTTGGTAGAACAGTGGCTATAAACGTCTCGCCCAATAAAGTCATCATTGAGCATTCACAATAATCAATGTGTTAGACCTTTTTTGTGTTATCATTTTTTTATTAATGGTATTTGTACAATCCAGTTGTTTGTCAGCTACGATGGAAATCTGTCCAAATTAGAAGTTTGATCATTTTGGTGATTTTTTACTTTAATTATTCTGTCGATGTGTGTGTTCGTTTCGTTCGTTCGCAAGTAAGTGTATATTGTCGGTGGTTTCGTAGTGTAACGGCTTAAGTTCCGTTCGCCTTTGTCTGTTGCGCTTGAGTCGACCACATAGGCACTGACATTTCTGAAGAACTAAGTTTTTATGTGTTCTCTTTCAGGTAGAATAGAACTGCGTAGAATTTTACAGGTATTCTGGAGTTCTGAGGTCGTTATTCGTGTTTTGTCGATTTAGCAATGTTTTATGGTTTTGTTGTAATTCTGTAAACCTCTCTGTTCGGGAGGTTTCTGTACGTCGCTACTTATCAGTTGTTTACTACTGTTTTTATATAAACTGCGAAAGAGCATTATTTATTATCATTGTGTAAATATGTTTATTTTCTGGACAATCATTGCCGGCATCATCGTTACAAAAAACAAAATTTTGCCGTATTTTGTGCTTGTTTTGATTTCAGTTGACCGGCTGGTTTGTAGCGGTGGTTGTTTTAAATAGTTATTTCAGAATTCAGATGGTCGGTTATCGAATGTGTTGTTCCTCCACGAATACATAAGCAGCAACTGTGATAACTTTTTATATTTACAGAATAATAATTTGGGTGTGTACGCTGCAGTCTTTGTTGAAGTTTGGGTTATACATTTTTTTTAACGTTTTATACAGTTTAATCCAGTTTTAGATAAGGTGAAAACTTCATTTAAAAATTCAGTAGCAACCGAACTCGAGATAAGTGACTGCGGTAATTTTCCAATTAATTTTGTCGTTTTTTGTAAAACAAATTTTGCATTATCTTATACTAAATCAGTCCGAATTAGTGCTTCTGCTTTGTCCTGTGACACGTGAATGAATGACGAAATTGTACGTTAAAGCTCTGGAACAATTTTTGAAACAGATTGTGCATAGCTTCAGATGGAATTTTTCAGATCACCGACAGTTTGAAATGGTGCTGATTGACCGGCTTCTCCGCGCTGTCCCCATACTGATATGTGTTGCGGTAGTGCAGTGGCGTTTGGAGTAACTTATCAATTCTTTGCCTTCGGTGATCACGAAATATAAGTACTTTTCGGTAAAACACTAAAACAGAAATATTTTTAAATACAGCTATTCACTTTTCAGGTGCAAATCAAGGCACTGAAAAAGAGCATTTTGTACGTCATGAAAAAACTAACACCAGCCTCGAATTCGGCCATCAGCTTTGACTAATTAGTCTGTGTAGTACTCTAATTTTACCGCATTTACGCATACGTTTTGAGTTCATGTTTCATAATTACTTTCATTCATACAGTGTGTACAAAGAAGTACATCACTGGACATGCATGCACGTGTGGTTTCGTAGTGTAACGGCTCGTGTGTCCTCCATCTTGATAGTAGGCTACAGTTTTATCTGTTGCGTTTCACTATACTACGACCACAGAAACTGAACATTTAATCGGATTAATTATTTTTCAAGTACTGGCAAGAACTTACTATATCTAAAAGGACTATCAAGTGGTTGCGCAATCGCGCGTGACGTAAGCGACTTGCGATGCAGCTAAACATGCGCCCGTAGACTTCTATGTTGTGGCCAGTTTCTGTAACTTGGTTCCACTTCCCTTAGAAGTGACACACTATAGC
>JAQGAU010004004.1:0-12258 GCA_034698045.1 Paramacrobiotus richtersi
AGCGGCATGAGGAGACTGCACTCGGAAGTGGAGCGAGACTTGTCCGGGGAATGGGTGAAGAACGTAGCGACGTCAGTAAACGACAGCCAGGCGATGCTGTACACGAGGACGGCCAGCCAGGAGTAACGGATGATGGTCTTTGTGCGGGTTTTTCGGTGGATGCTGTAGGGCAGTACTGGCTGGCAGACGGCCACTTGGACTTCCACCGTAAAGGTCAAAACACTAAAATGACAACAAATGGCTAAAATGTGCGACAATCTCAACGAACTTTTGAACTCGCATGTTCAGTTACATCTCAGTTTCTAAACGTCCCCAGAAGTGCTTCAGCTTGTTAGTCATTATAGGTGCCTGAATTGCTGAAGATAAGTCTACCGTGACAACTGTGCTGCTTCGAACATGCATTAAGATTTAGACAGGTGATAATAAAGTTTCAGCCATTTTGAATTGGACCGCGCTATAGAATCAATTGGACAAAGGATATTATTCTCGTTGACTTACCTAAGACTTCCGACATTGATCCCCACGAAGCTCAACACAGCAAACGCTGCACACCCGGCTTGATTAAAGTTCATGCGATCTTGGAAATGGCCCATGATCTCCATAGGTAGTGATGTGCAGAGAACGAGAAGATCGGCACCGGCAAGAGAGACCTGCAGAAAGCCGTGAGTATAAGTTTCGTACTAAAGGGTAAAACTAGCCTGATCAGTGTCCGATGCGTCGTCAGCTCGTGCGGCATATTTTCGACAGAACAGAATAGTTGACAGAACAGTTGTAACTTATGATGCAGGATCTTTTATTCTATGAAATATGGGCGAGGGTGTTTGGAATTCTACCGTACCCCGAAGAAACAGCACCACCGGCACCGTGTAATTTGGATTATACCTGGCAGCCGCGTTAAAAAAATGTTAAATGACAGGATGTTCCTTTCTCGCCTAGTTCTTGAACAAAGCCTGCTTAAGTATATCTTCAAACGAAAGAATTTACAAAAGAATCTGCAGTAGAAGTAGTGTTGCTTGAGCGCATTTCAAATGCCGATTCCAGTAATCATAACTAAATGGTTTTTTTAATCCCATTCAAACTGAGCTTTTATATCATGGAAATTGTGTAACAACCTTATCGAGACATTCCCTTAAACGCATTAATAAGCTGGTACTTCTGATATTTAGGTTGCGATAAAAAACTGAAAACATGTTATCACACATCGCGAATGTACCACCAGATCGTTGGATTACCGGTACTGTACTTTGCACTTCCAAAGCGAGGACGGCTTCCCAAGAAACCGGTCCAGAAGTACCCATCCCAAAATGCAAATACCTACCAAATAGCAATACGCCGGTATTCGGATCAGCTTGGATTTCCAAGCCACATAGATCAAGATTCCGTTTGTTACCAAGCCAAGCAGAAACAGGGAAGCGTGCAGAATAACGGATGCGATTTTCCAGAAGAAGTTTTCACGATGGCGCCAGACAGCAAGTTTGGAAACCGATGACGACATTTGCACAACGGTGCGATCCTCTTCCATCATGGATGCGGCTTGGCTGTAAAGCCGTTCAAACGGCACATCAGACGCATTCCACGCTAGTTCATTGAATTGGTTAAATAATTTGATAAACGGCTCTAGTTCTGTTACGTTGATCGACATGTTTGGGATGAGGAGAACAGAAGTCTCAGTGGCCAGTGGCACTCAGTCTCAATTGGCCTTTAACAACAACACAGTCCTGTTTTCATGACTGAAACAACCTCTTTAGTTGAAGCAATAAAACGCCATATCGAAGTAAAGAAATTCGACAACAGATCGCTGTTGTTATCAGGACGCATTTATGTACTGCAAATGTCAATTGTTAAACGAAAGCACACAATCAGGTTTGGAGATTCAAATTCCAAGCACTGTTCCAGAAAATCATGATCCAGGTGAATTTATACAGCTTTCGTGCAACATATGTTATGTTCTCGATACTAAAACGGCGAAGTATCTTTACCCAGAGGAACTGGTGATCCAGCAGTTAACACAAGCCCGCCTTCCTTATGACGATGGGAAAACATCTCCGCTTCACATACTACGCAAATCAGGGCAGCCTGTAATCATAGCGCTATTATCATGCTGTAACAAATAAATTAAAGCTGATTGGTGCGCACTATAGATCAGCCATACCGACATTGCAGTCTTCCGTTGTGCTGCACATGCTTAATTATAGCCCAGCCTTCAAGCTGGAGACTATAGCGCACAGGACTGACCTTTAAAATCAAGAATAGTGAATGCGTTATGAAAATAGGAATAACGCTGGCGGTATTTATTTTTCCTTTTCGATATAGTTGACAGTTGGAACAAGTTAACAAGCCGTTTAATACCAGTTTAGGATATGATTAGAGGATTTACGCGCTATTAGAACAGGTACGGCAACAGAGGGTTCATTGTAGAACGCTTTCTGTGTATTCCAGAAAGCGTATCATTAAATCCAATCAGAGCAAACGTTGCAACGGAATAATATTATTGTCATGATATCTGGAGCTTTACACAGCAGGGGTAAGCGCCAAGAAAAGATAGCTTACTTCAGTTGTCCAGCAGACGTATTCAGACGTATGCAGCAGGTTTCTAAACGCCATAAAGTACTCGTTAATAATGATTATTGTGTGTTTTGAGGCAGTTACAACGCTGCGACAGCGATCATGTTCTACCTGCTGTAACGATAGCGGTCATGTTTCGTTCAGGTTCGAAAACTGCGTGTGCAATCACATCTGCCGTAAAAGGGCGAACATTTTGCCATCTGACGGCTGATTTGTGCTTGTCGGAAAGCAGTACGAAATGCTATCAGGAGATTTACTTTGACACTCAATAACCATTATATTTATATCGTTATGGCTTCCGCCCAGAGAAAAGAACGATAGCTTTAACCTTGGCTTTTCAATCTGACTCATCAAATTCTGTTTTTGATTAACACCATGCACAAGTTTACGTAATTCACGATTCCCAGGAGGGGGAATGCTCAGGTATACAATTAGATAATGCTGCTAAATGCAGTCACAGAGTTACAGCACCAAAGGTTAACACTGCCGTATCTTTCGCTGCACAGCTGACAGCAGCGAATGATATTCACTGTTTTGTACATTTCTACAGTTACAGAACATATTTGAATGAGTTGATTCAGCTGCCTTAGCGTCAGATTAGCCAAATCTAGCGCTAACTCAGGCCAGGCACGCTACCACCGCCGACAGCAACCGACACTGATCAGGTACAGTTTCATTTAGGTCCGTTAATCTCCGCCACGACAATGGCTGGCCTTCGTTAATAACTTTGGTCGGCCTACTTCCTGCCATAAAAAAACCGCTACTGAATGTCGGTTCGGACCCTGTATCCAGCTCTATGGACACACCTGCACCGTTGACCGTCACGGGCAAGGTCCTCATCCCGTATCATACACATCCGCCGGCTTGCTGTTGGTATAGTTGGTTCGCATGAAACCACTGCGCGGGGAACAATTGTTACATGGTCGACAAGCTCGAGCGATATAACCCTTTCTATGGCATGGCTGATGCTTGAAGGAGCAAGCTGCCTTCTGGTGCCTAAAGGAGGCTCACATTAACAGCCACACCCGAAGTACCTAAATTCGAGCTGCCAAACCGGCTACGAATGGCCTCCACTAACGCCGCTGCCACGCTCTGTACAGCGATAAGTCCCTCGTCCTCGGCCTTCTTGATACCGCCCAGTGGCCGCCGCCACTTTTAACATTTGAGCTGTCTTCTTGCCCTTTGCATTCCCGTGACCGGTTTTATTAGCCACTGCTAGCTGAAGCAACGTACCAATTTTGAAGGCTCAGGAAAAGTTCACGAATACCTCCTAGCTTCGTTCTCCACTCCGACCGTAAACGTTGCACAAGGCGCTCTTTTAGCTGCGGTCTCCGCAATTGCACTTTCTTATCTGTACCCTGATCTTGTTGGAAATAAGCCTATGGACTGGACTCTCCTGGGTGATGCTCGATTGTCGTAAATTTCGCACGATACGCGCGCACAGGCTTACCGTAATCAATCCCGAGCTTCTTCCACCGTTCAGTTACGATGTACTCACTCAGATCTTGGGGACTTTTGCACTCGGCAAGTTATAACTGTTGTAGGTTGCTGTATAAATGCTGTTATAACTGTGGGATTCTCCCATGGCTGCAACCTTACAGTTTCAGGGTCAAACTTTTGCAGTTTACGTATGAAATTATGTTCCAGTCACAATTAGGCATGCCACACGCCAAAATTACTCGTGCTGGTTTTTGAATGCACGACAAATATATATAGTTTTAGTTTAGGAGGTTAATTACCTATATTAGGAGTTTATGACAAAAATGCTTGAAATGGTACATAATTTTGGTAGCTGTTTACGGCAGTAGCCTCTTTTTGCAATTGTGATGCCTTCAGCCGAACAAAGAGATTTTTAACTGAACAGCTGTATGGCTAAAAGACATTAACAGTACGAGTATAAGGGTGGAATTAATTTACGAAACGTGTTTGCATAACTTCTGATTTGATTTGAGACTAACTCATATTAATTTTGTAAACTGTCTGGAAAATTGTAAGCTCAGCTGGTTCCCTTCATACAATCTGCAAGAGCGACAAGCATGAGCTTTATTGACAAATCTGAATGGCAATATAGTACACGGATTATCGGCGCAGCCGATGACGGAAACAATAATGCCGCACAGCAATACGAAACTTTGAGCACAAGAGAACGTAAAGTAGCGGATTGGCAGCACATTTCATGTAGATTAAAGTGGACGAGAAAAACAGGAACCACGTATCCAGGAAGGAGTCCGTCCAGAAAGTTTTGTACGCCGGAATCAGTCGAAATGGTAGCCAAGCGATTCCGCATATCACAACAATGACTAACAGTAGCCGAAGCATCTGCATAACAAGATGAACATGAAACGTTGAACAACCTGCGCAATTACGTTTTGGAAGCTCATACAGTTTTGCGATACTAAGAAATGTATGTGCGATTATTACTGGCTAATGCTCGAGGTACACGTTAAAATCTAATTCAGACGGAAAACCTCTCCCAGATAGCACGCGGGATAATTTATATAATTGTATCCGGTGTATCGAATGTAGAAAACATACAAAGGCAAAGTAGTCCTTTCATACCCGTTCAAACGCCATTCTGCGTGTGGACACGCAACGTGTTCCACCGAGCCCGCTGAGTCGACCCACGAGAAGCTCCTTAAGACTGATATCACAACTGCGTAAACGCTCGGAAGCCCGTTCGCGTAACCGCTTGAACAAACTGAACTGGTCTCCTGGGCACAGTCACTTGACTGGGACTCGGCTGACTTTGCCATTTAATAAAATGTGAGCAAAACATTCCGGCAGAAAACAGTGGGTTAAAGTCAGTTTCTTTAATAGCAAAAGAAACCGCAAGAGCAAAAAAAAACTGATTTATCTGACGTTCGTAGATCGGTGGTTCAGTTCGAACTCTGTTCCGCAACCGCTGTCGCATAGTCGTCAGTAGACTGCTTTCGGATCTTTGATTTCACAAGAAAAGAAATCTTGGTGCAATGATTGCAGTCTTAACGGCGTAAAACCAAGAATTTTTTTTCCTCTATTCCCGGAAAATATTTCTCCTATTTGGTCATGCATGCACGGTGCACCTCAATACACGTGCACGATTCTTTGTAAAATTTCTTTTATCCCGTAAGGATTAATACCTTGCAAAAACACACGCCTACGCCAGTCTAGCTGCGTATTGTACGTACTACCGCGGTAAATTACCGAATTGCGCCGCAGTTCCTTTCCTGATGCTCGCCTCGGTATTCCAGGTTTCACACTCTTTATCCACGTCTCACGTCTAAAACTTTTTGTGGATAAATGCACCCTCCTCTTCTTCTCCGACGCTACCGTTCGAATAGCCACAGGATTTCGGCTCTTCCCTTTTGTTGCGATAGACAGTCGAATATAAACCCCAACCGCCACCATCAAAGGAACGCAGTAAAATAGTAAAAAGTCGGTGATAAAAAAGGTAAGATAAGCATTTAGCGGCATGTAGAGACTGCATTCGGAAGAGGATCGGAACTTGTCGGAGGACTGCGTGAAGAAGGTAGCGACGTTACTAAAGGACAGCCAAACGATGAAATACACAGAGACGACTAGCCAGGAGCAACGGATAACGGTCTTGGCGCTTGCTTTGCGGTAGATGGGGTAGGGAATGATTGGCTGGCAAACAGCGATCTGGAGTTCCACTGTGAAGGTCAGAACACTAAAATCATGATAAAGATTAGACGGATAAAGATTAGAACTAAATAAATGAATTCGATCACAAAAGGTCAAAAGAAACCCGTTATATCAAATGCCAACGTTTCAGGCGATCACTATCGACCACCCGAGCGTTACTGGAACACTACAACCTATTGTGGAACTAGTATCTCGGGTGGGGTCTCGTGCTGCGAAGCCACACCAAGACCTTCTGAGAATATTTTTGGCTTACCTAAGGCTTCCCACATTGATCCCAACGAAGCTCAACACAGCGAACACTGCACATCCAGCATGATTAAAGCTCACGCGATCTTGGAAGTAGCTAACGATCTCCATCGGCAGTGCTGTACAGAGCACGAGAAGGTCGGCACCGGCAAGAGAAACCTGCAGAATGCCGAATATTATAATCTAGGTTACCTAGCTAGTCGGTGTCTGGAAAAGTATGGTTAATTCTGTGTTTAATACTTTTGACAAAATAAGATGTTATTTATGATGCAAGTCCATGCAGCGCTCAGTCAATATGGTTATTTGCATTGTAACTCTCGCATCAGAGACATTCGCGGGCTGTGTAATCGGACGCCGTTTGAAGAAATAGTTCCGTGTAATTTCGTATATAGAGACAGGAGTTTCAATAAACCTGTCAGCTGACTTTGGTTGCCCTTCTATTATGCTCTGTACAGTAATTTTTAACGAAAGCGCTTTAAATATGATCACAATAGGAACATACTTCAGAGATAAAGAATGGCCTCAATTAAACTTACCAAACCAATACTTGTCGCAAATTCTTTGCAGGACCCTAAACGTGAAACCACGTTTTTCTCCTCTGCGCTACACTAAACTGACCATTTGAATTTCTGAGCTAATCTAAACTAAACGGCTGATTAAAAGAAACTGCCGAAGAGCTGAACTCAACGACACTTAGCATATTGGTGTTTTGTTGATATCAGCTTCGGTGCATTCCCGTTTCTCTCATTTTTTAGACCACATCCCCGCGATTCCACATTAGTTTTTCAGGTGATTGATATTAGTATTGATTAGTGACATCAAGCGCGTGTCACTACACAGCATAGGAGTATTGTACGTATTCCTGTGCCATCCGATATTGGAAAAATAAGCTCGAAAATAAAATTAAGGCCAACAACTAGCATCATTTCTGCGGCAGTGATTTGTGCATAATCAGTTGCAAATCTTTAGCTTTAGCACGCAACGTCGGACACAAACAAAATCATTCACTAGAAATCCTTGCTGCTTCCTAAATTCTGGTTACTGAATGTCCTTGCACATCTCCGTTGGACAGGTAGACATTAGCTGACGAATCATGATGTCTGACATCATAATCAACAGCCCATGTCACTCATTGACGGTCTTTGTTTTGTGGATTTAGACTAATGAATTCGGCAACTTTTGATTGCGCGCGTGCACGGGATCGGGCTTGCTACCGGAATCATTGTAGAAGTAAATAACTTCCAACACAGCATTGCAACCGCGGTCAACAGACCCTTTCTGTGACCACAAAAAGGCGGAAAACACTTTATTACCATTCAATATCATATCATCCAAATCTCAGCACTATTTTGCGCTTTTTAGTGATGGTTTCAGAAAGAATTATTCCGGAATATCCAGTTCAAATTAAATACAATATGTACATACCAAATAACAATATGCCGGTATCCTGAGAAATTTCCCTTTCCAGGCTACATAAACCATGATTCCGTTCGTTATCAAACCAAATAAAAATATTACAGCATGTAAAGTAATCGAGCTAATTATCCACAGAAAGTCATCTCGACGGTGCCCGACAGCGGTTTTGGTGACCGATGAGGATAAATCTGCGTGATCCTCTTCCATCATTGATGTGGCTTGTCCGTACAGTCGTTCAAACGGCACATCGGACGTATTCCCCGCCAGTTCGTTGAATTGGTTAAATAATCTAATAAACCGTTCTAATTCTGTCATATTCGTCAACATGTTTGGGATGAGGAGAACAGAAATCATTGAGCATAAATAATAAAGCGCACTTTTTTTAACCAAGAAACCTCTGAAAGGATTTTAAGCAGAGCAAAAACATTGCAAAAGCAACCAAATTGGCAATTATGCAGGTGTTAAACATTCAAGCTCAGGATGTACTTAAAAGGAAAGCTCCGAATAAACAGAAAGAGCTTTAGCCAAGGTCACAAGGGAAGTAATAGTAACTTGGAAACGCCTTTGATTAGCTGCCTCGAATCTCGATTGAGTAGGGAAATCACCCAAATAATGGCTTACTGTACGTATGTGGCTCTAATGTGAGCGTGTAATGCTTCCGTACGCCATATGATTGTGGTATTCCCGATGCCTGATTTGTGAATCAGCAGCAGTAGAAAATACCGGTCCCGCATTAGTTAGTTAACCCCTAGCCTGGACTCATCTGCTACGGGTTAATCATCTGTTATGCGCATCAGCGGTACTGTAATCGCTCGTTAACGGCTCATTGATACGCACAGGAGAACATCCGGCGTTAGACCAGACTTCAAATCCCTCAAGTCTGCACCCTGTGAAGTAATAATAAGAAGTAATTACAGTCTTTGGCAGTGGTGCATATCTGTGATTACAATCCCAGCTGTAAACTGCTGGATACGACTCTACGAGCCAACCTTTTAGAAACAGAAATACACGCAGAAAGTATAATAATATATGCGTTTGCACATTTGCAGAGACGGATATTCCGCCTGGGCGGCGGGCGGTACTGTTGTCTGTTGCCGAAAGAAAAAACCTGATGAAATTAACCGAATGGTACGAGATGATGTTTTGTCCGTTTCGTGAAGATTTTTTCCTGAAGAAGAGATAGAGCGTTTCTTCCGGCTCCCGAGGGCTGGGTCAACACTTTTGCCGGTTGCACATGTGCAAATGTGCACATATGTCAACGTACATTCATGTCATACGTGAAAGTTTATTGGTTCACCCAGTTGTCGTACTAATATCTAGATAAAAAAATCCAGTCAAATAAAAAACTTATCATACGTTGTTCGTATACGTAGCTGTCAAGCTATCTGGGAGATGTAAGAAAATTATGTTATCATGGCAGTGTTAGGCGGTGTAGTTGTGGTAGTGTATTTGTCATAACATCCGTGTGTGTACTTTAGAAGTACAAGTTTTTCTCGTCGCTTTTACTGCTACACTGCAGGAAAACTGTCTCAACACCCTAGTGAGGTATAGTTCCAAATCTACAGTACAGCCTCAGCCCGAAAACTTCTGAATCTCTAAGGATAAGCGAACAGTCTAGCCTTGTTACTTGGTGCGATGGGCGGAAGACGCAGATGGAAACCAGAGTTTTGTTCCACAATGGTGGACATGACCTTGAGTCAATAGGCGTTCCTCCGTCCAGTTCACTGGTGTACACCGCCAGCAGGTTTTGCGCAGAATGTGTTGGTTTGTGCGGAATCCAAGACGATAAAATATGGAAGCTTGGGGTTGGATATGTAGTTTGGAATTCTCAGTCTCGAAGGGGTTACTTAAATAATTGCAATCTAATGTCCACGCGGACACACTCAACTTGTAAAGAAACGTGCAACAACATCCACCCACTAGTACATGCCTATGAACTGATGTGCGTCAGCTGTGCATCACACCCAGTAGTACACGTCATGTAGTTAAATACCTATAAACCGATTACACTAATTATTTCTCGTTTCTTTCTATACTGTACAGCAGTACAGAACCTTGACCTGAAAGAAAAGAACGTAAAGTGACGGGCTGACAACACTGTTGAGGTAAATCGAAGTTGGCGAGGGAAACAATACCAGGTACGTGTGTGCCAAGAAACGCGAAAGCGGAAAATTTTAAGTTGCCGGAATCAAGCGAAAATTTAATTAATGACAGTCGATTGTATCAACCGCACGCAACCGCTCAGGGCTGCGCTTACATGGCTGGTAATGCATCAAGTTTGAAAGAGTTTTCAAGAGCGTTGCGAACCGTGTCGTAGGCTTCTATGTTGACTGAAAACGATCACAACTCTTTTCTTTCGTAACTACAATTCACAATCTGAGCAGTAATTGCTAACTAAATTTTTTTTCTCTATCGTTTAAGCTATAGCATGCCACAAATCATGAGATTTATTTTGGCTCGGTTGCACTGCTGTATGATCGCAATGGCAAAACTCTTTTAAACTTTTATATTGGGAGCCAGTTTTCTGTCGTAAGTCAACCGCCCTATACGGTCGTACAAAGTTGAAGCATTCGACTGTCATTAATTAGACAAATTAGCGTCTGCAAAGCACAACAAAGCATCATAAATAAACAAAGGTCAGTAAACAGTGGTGTGTAGAGAATGAGAAGGTGAGCACCAGCATCGGAGATCTGCATGCAGACAGTCGGCCGACAAAAGATTAAAATTAATATCACTACAGTACGCAATCTAAATCATCATCTAAAAATTTAAGGCATTTCCTTTCCAGACGATGATCAACACTACCTATGGCTATGATGAATAAGATTAAGGCGAATTTCCGGTTAAACCGATGGGTTTGCAGTTGATGTTGCCAGTGCATGGATGTAGACAACAGACAACACCCATACAATGGTTTCAAAAGTGAAAAGATGGATCACCATTGTCCTTTTGTCCGTTTGTGCGCGCAATGAGCGGTTGTCCTGCAATATGGTAAAAAAGTTTAAACAGAGATGCCGCTCTGAAAACCCACGTTTTCATCCGATTTGATTGGACGATACATCAATAAATGCGCAAAAATGTGATGATCATTCTAACCCAGTTTCAGCCGAAACGGTCCGATGTGAAATTTTAAAATGAATTTCAAAAATTTCAAAATTCATTTTAAAATTTCACAGCCATACGTTCCAGCTGAAACTGGTTCAGAATGATCAGCACATTTATGCGCATTTATTGATATATCGTCCAAACAAATCGGATGGAAACGTGGATTTTCAAAGCGGCATCTCTGTTTAAACTTTTTCCCCGTATTGCAGAACAACCGCTCATTGCGCGCACAAACGGACAAAAGGACAATGGAGGTCCATCTTTTCACTTTCAAACAGATTATATGAGTGCTTCCTGCTGAATACATCCGTGTAGTGGCACTCTGTTGCGCAAAACCTCCGATTTGACAGGAGTCTAGCCTTAATAAATGTTAAACCACTAATCAGTCTAAATGTACACACTCTAATGTTAAGTTCTCTGCAGGATCCTAGTATTGTTCGGATGCACCCGGCTTGTGAGCGTTCTCTTTCCACTCCAAAGTCGCGTTCTTGTGACTCGCCGCCGTATTCAAATTGCCATGGCCTGTATGATTCCACTCTCATTTGCCACATGGACTTTCCTTCTCGTGGACCACGCCGCAGGAGATAATGATACGAACACTTATTTATGGATTGAACAATGGAGAGCATTCGACGATTATGGCATCGTAGGCTGCCTTCCTATACATACGCATAAACGATTTCAGATAAGTCGCACACCATGTTTGTTTACAGGTGGTTTCCGAGTACTTGACTTTTACCGGAATACTGCTGACTAACCTAATCGTCATATCTTTGCTCTGTGCTCGCAGTCGGAAGAGGGATCTTTCCGAGAAGTTCTCAAACGAAGTCCGAAAGATGTAGGTTAAGTAATATTCCCGCAGAAACCCGTAAAATCTAGTTTGTCTCTTTTGCTCTAAGTGTTCTTCGCTCGAAGTACAAAATATTTAAGGGGAAAGAATACCCCATGGGTTCCGTTTTGCATGGTTCTACCAGACAATTTTTTGCACGAAATCGAAGTTGTATACAGTTATGGCATCAGGTCCATGTGATAGACAAGGGATTGCTCTATCTAGTGATTAGGTCATTGTTTACCCACAGCGCGCGCGCAGCCCACAACAGGTGCGTAAACAAAGATCAAGTAAATAAGAAGAAAACTCTCGATAAATTCAGCCGTGCAACAAAAGTATGATAAGAAAACGCTATAAAATGCATAAAAAGATAAGAAGCGTTATTGCACAAGCTTTTTCGATTTCATCGATTACGTAAAAAGTTATTGAATTTTGAATATTTTAAAATTCAATAT